>MINK01021558.1:0-19316 GCA_001735545.1 Phormia regina
GGCTACATCTGTACTAAATTTATTTCCACAAATTTTCGATTTTGCCTCACTGTGTGATGTACATTAGTGTTATCTAAGACTAAAATTATTTAGATACAAACATACATACGTATACGAATATAAATTAATTATTTTTATACATATGTATATGTTCTTATATAATCTCATCTAAAAGCACATATTGATACACATAAAAAAGAAACACATTAATTGGAATAGAATTCTATAAAAGAACCATTAATATGATCACATAAATCTAAAAAATTTATAAATATATTAAAATAAAGTTGAGTTATTATTCAAAATACACACATGGAGATATAAACATATATAAAGAATAATAATAATAATAAAATATTTTAAATAAAATACAATTTATGAAATACATTAAAAATATGACCAGATTTGAAAACAGTAACACATACAGTCGGCCCATAAGACATTCAATTGCTCAGTCAACAAGTTAATAAGGCAGTAAGTCATTCAGTCAGTCAATCGCTAAATATTTATATTTGTTGGGGTTTTTTTCAGCGATAAATTAAATAAAATATTTTTATTTCATTTTTACAAATAAGGATAAGCTGAAATGGCGCCATAATTCTTAGCATATTAAATAGAATTCAATTAATTGCAAATGACTTTGCAATTGTTTAGCAAAACTATAAAGTACTTATAGCAACAACAACAACAGCAACTAAAACTTGGCTAAAAATTTTAATATACAAAACTTGAACAACTACAATAAATACATACATACATACCTATATAAATATACTAATCTAAGAAATAAATTACTTGTTGCATAAGATTTTAAACATACAGATAGACATACACTCAATGAAATTTTATTAAGAGCAGTGATTTCAAATTTACAGCATTTTTATAAATGAAAACAAAACTAACTAATTGAAAAATTTCATCTGTTTTAATTAATATTAAATATATAGATTTATTTTTTTGCTTTATTAAGATACACATCGCATTTAATTAAATTTACCTGAGTGTTTACGTTAAACGTGTTTAGTAGTAGTTGTTGTAGCGTGTTTGAAATTAAAGATATTTATTTGAACGTATAGTGTTAATAAATATATCGGAGCATGATTATAATACATTCTTTTTTTTCCTAGTATCCAAAATACATTAAACAATATTTTGTTTAACTACAGAAATAAAAAATACTAGTTTTCTGCTGCTAATGCTACTGCTACAAGATTCAACTTCAAACATTTTAAGTGCAAATGAATTTGTAACGTACTTTTGTTTTGAGTTTCGCTTTAAATTTAGTTTAAAAGTTTTTATTTTTTTCTCTTTTAGTTGTTTTTGGTTTAGTTTTTTATTATACTTTTTGATATTCACACCACATTGACCTTATAGATAAACATCTCATGTCTTCTACTTCATTATTGGAAGTTGCTTATTCTACATCTGCCCTGCAAAAAAAAGTAGGAAATTCACACGAATCTCTTAATAGTGCCGCAAGACTAAAAGAAGTAAAAGAGCTTTATTTAAGAGACTCATTCATGATTGAATTTTTTGAACGCAAAGGTCACTTTCGCTATAAATGCCAAAAAGGAATTCAAAGCAATAAAAAAAGAGGAAAAAAAGAAAAACAATGCCACAGATTTAGATAGAGAACATGACAGAAACAAATGTTATAATAAAAAAAAGGAATTAATTTAACCCCAACAATAAAAATTATGAAAACAACAACAAACAATTCGATTGCAATAGTTTGGTATAAAACGATCGTTAGAAAAAAATAAAACAATAATATACTAATATTTATAATGCCCAACAAACTAACTTAGCCACTGTACAGCAAACTATATGTTATGGACAATCTCAATAAATCTTAGATGACAGTTTATTCTCTTAAGATGCATGAATATTGTTTAGAAAATAAATTTATAAAAAAATATATATACACTTTGATACAATACACAGTTTAAAAGTAAATTATAAATTATCTATTCTAAGAAATTATTAAATATTTAGGTAAAGACTTTATGAATACTTGAATATGAGAAAACCTGCATAAATTCATCAGGATAAAATGTATCTTTTTTACGCAATAAAAAATGTTAAACATTAGGATAGCCCAAGAAGTTTTAGATATTCTCAACTAAATTTAAATTTTATTTTATTTAAACAAACTTTGCAAGTTTGCAAATCCCCCTGGACCCATCAGCCGTTTTAATAAAGTTTATATTAAATGTGGAAATCTGACATAACCACCAAAGGAACTATCTGCGTGTGAAATTTCGGTGCAACATTTAAAAAGAGTTTTAAAAACGTAATTGATTTGAATTAAAGAAAATTTGAATGTTTGAATTAAAGGATTTTTAAGCCTTTTGAAGGTATCTTCAGTTTTTTGACAATATCTCGATTATTTATGAACCGATTTTTCTTATTTTTATTAATCTTCTTTTAAGGAGTAATTCCGATAATTTGATGTATAAAACATATATGGGAAATTCTTCAAACTCGTCTGTCTACTTTTGCTGTTCATAAAAATTTCGAAAATATTTAAATGGCGTGATATGTTAAGTGTGCGTGGATATATTAGCGATTTAATAATTATTAATGAATCTTCTTACAAAATTTCCAAAATTCAGTTTTAAGTGTGGTTCATATTCATCCATTTATTGCAAAATTCATATTTTTTTGTAAATACATTTTTTTAATTGTACTTAATCAAATCTCTAAAGTTGCATTAAATGAAAAATCGTACTTTTTTTGCAAACGCCATACTGATTTTAATATATGGTAATAAAGCAGCTACAGATTGACATATATCATCACCAATTTTGACTAATGCCTTGAGTGTACCCCTACGTTTTACGTTACGCTGATAAATATTTTAAGTGAAAATATATTTCTTGCGCAATTAAAACTTTAGACAGAAACTTATTGCAGTTAAAAATTGATTTATTACACCAAAATCTACTACAACAAAATATGCATAATTGTTGAATTCTTTAAAATAAATATACTACACGTTTAGCAATTTGATACCATAAATGATTTTTAAATGTCCTTTGGAAACCTTTTTTGATAACGCTATAATCTAGATTCACTGAATTTAGGTTGCGAGATTGCCTCACAAAAATGTAGGAGGTACACCTACAGCATTTCTGTTGAGGGTACATTAATGATGTATATTGCAAATGATACGTAATTTCAAGAGCTATTAGACTCTGTTTTGACTTGAATCGCCAGTGAAAAAACTGCAAAAATTTAAAATTTGGTTTATCTACTTTTGCACAACTCAATTAAACTGGTTACTTGCACGCTAATTAAATGCATGGTGGTCGTTTTCTTCAAGTGTTTGTAGTCTACATGTGGTGCTTGCCTGCACCACATGGAACTGTTTCAGGCCTTGAGTTCTTTTCTGTTACAGCAAAAAGTGTGGTTAACATAATTGCATAAAAAAGTCTGATTTTAGAAAAATATTTGAAATAGAAAGTTGATTTCATAAAGGCAAGAGAATTGCCCATTTATCCGATAATTAGGGCTTTCAAAAAATTAATTTCTCAATAACCCCACTGGTTTTCGAATTACTTCCTAGAATCATTTAAAAAACTTGTAGAAATAAATTCAAAAATTAAGAAAAGAAAAAAATGGTATATAAAAAATTAACTTAATTTTGAAAGTGGCATTTAGGAATTATCACATTAGAATAAAAAATAAAAAACAAGCTCTTTAACGCTTCTTTAAAACTAGTTCTCAATGTGAAAATTTTAAACAAAACTCATGGGTTCTAACGCCAAAGTAGAACAAACAAATGCTACTTTCATGTAATTGTTAAGATAATACATTTTTCCGGGGAAGTTGTAATACAAAAAATGTTTACCTTCTTTTAACAAAAGAACTTCTGCAGGTCTTTTTCAGCAGCTGAAATCTTCCCTCCAATGACTACAGAATGTTAAAAACACCACTTTTTCAGCAGCTTTTTCTATGGATTCTAAATAAAATGGGATTTAAAATTTTGGTTTACAAATATATTGTCTTAAAAGAAAACTCCAAAAATGTACGTCAAAGTCAAAATTTCGAAGAAAAATTACCTTTATTCTAGGAGAAATTTATAATTATTTAAAAGAAAAAACTTTATTGTCCATAAGAACTATTTATGTTAAATATAAAAATTCACTAATATATCCTCAAGAAATGCCAAAAACTAATGAGAACTAATAAATAAATGTGCTTTTTTATATGATAATATATTAGCATATTTCTGGCTTTCTTTTATGGGACATTTAGCCTTTTCTGACTTCTTTAAAGTCCAATTTAGCTTCCTTTGTCACAAGGCAACACTGATCATAATAGATCTTCAATGTAAGACTTTGCTTAATATTTCGAAATTGGGAGTGTTTCACCTCACATTATATTGTTTTAAATGTAAAAATAAAAAATTGTAATTTTGCTGTAGTGTGTAACTTTCTACAAAAAATAAATAAATACATTTATGCAGGGACTACTGTATTTTACCACCACAAAATATTCAGCATCTTTAAATTGACATTTAGAACATTTTTCATGTTATTAGTTTCATAATTTTTTTGTGCAGATTCATGTTTATCCTTTGGCATCCAATGTATTTATTTTGAAGAAAACAGACCTACCAGAAACAAATTATTTCTATAACAAAAACAATGAAAGGGATTAAAATTTAAAAGACCATATCAATTTACAAAATTTCGTTAAATGTTCATGTACAATGTGTGTGTATGTATTAATTATGTTTTAACAATTTAAAAAAATTAGCAAATTTTTATTCACATGAATTATTTTGCTTCGTTTTTTCTTTTCAATTTGAAACTCGATATTATCGATACTGTTGGTCTAAAATATTTTAAAATTCCTTTGATTGAAAATACACTCGAACACACATGCACAAAAGGCGGAAATAATAATAATAAAATAAAAGCCTGTTACTTAAGCTATTTTTTATTTTATTTTATTAATTTTATTTTTAAATTACATTTCTTTAGGTTTGAATTAAGTACATCCTTCGTTATCTTCACTTTAAGAATTTTATTTAAAACTTTTAAAAGTGAAGCAATAAAAATTCTAAAAATTGGGAAATCTGTTAATTCTTTAAGACGACAGCTTGATTTGTTTTGAAAATAAAAATACAGTTAGAATTTTCTTTAAATTACAAACTTTAACTTATTTTTTTTTTTTAATAAGATTAGAAAGAAGTATTTTTTAGGATGTTTGCAAAATGGCTTAAAGTCTATCAGTTTATTTGTTTATTGTTAAATTCTTAAGAATGGATTGTTTATTATGAAATTGCAATAAACCATCCATTTTTAAAAATTTAGCTAAAGACAGACTGATGTTTTTAAGCCATTTTTGTTTTAAACAATACAAATGTTTTTAACCGTTATTTTTCAGATATATATTTTTACTGTTATTGTTGTATTTTATTTTTTTATAATCAGCAACCAATTTCTGCAAAAGAAGAACGTTACATCAACATCATCATCATCATTATACGTCAGTGTCACCACATCCGGTGACAACTGATGTTGCGTAAAAACATGTGCGTGTGTGTGAGTACAAATTTTCATCAAAAGCGAAGAAGTGTTTAGTAATTTGTTATTTGTTGCAAGAATATTATAATTTTTTGTTGCATATATTGTAAATGTGCAACAAATTATCTTTCACTTGTTGCCACTTTAAGGTAGACTGTTGAATGCAACATAATATTTTTTTTACTATTATCAAGAACAATACAAAATATATAATGTTTTTTCCTGCACTCAAATAATGATTAACATAATTAAGAGCTGAGATCTGATGAAACTACTTTAACACATAAAATATTTTATTTGATATTTTAACAAGAAAAAATCAAGTTAAAATTTTTAATATCGCTCAATTTTAATAAATTAATTTTAAAATACTAGGGACTAAAATCGGAAAATCGTAACCCATTTTAAGATAATCCAATGATGGGTTTAAATGCACTATCATGCACTACTTGGGGATTAAACAAGAGCGGGGTGCATATTTGATTATGTCTTCTTTACTCTTCACCATCTTACCAACAAATAAAATTTTAGCCTTAAAGTATTCTTTCATATTTTCACATGTATAAATCTACATTAAAGTGCGTATTTATACAAGAACGAAGCATAAAAAAGGCTTCATAGACTCATTACGCGGATTTAAAAACAATAATTTTAAAAACCGATCATTTCACTAGCAAAAAGAAAATATTCTCGAAAAGATTTCCTATCGTTTGATATACATTTTATATATATATATATATCAGTTTTTGGAGGACTTCATAAACGTCATTTCAACCGACAGACACGGTGCTATCGTAACATTTCTCACAAGGATGCACAATTTTGTTGCTTTCCGTGAAAATTGTGGAAATTACAAACGGAATGACAAACTTATATATACCCTTTATACCTATGGTGCAGGATATAAAAAGAAAAATAGTATTTAATATCCATGAGCAATATTTGCATTATATATGATTATTAAAGTTTATTCAAGTTTAATACATTTACTCTTAAGTACGAAAGCTGAATGTAGGGTAGATTTTGTCTTACATGTACGTAAGATTATTTAAAACCAAATATAGCTATGGAATGCATGTAGACACATTGACAGACAAACTGACAGCTAGACAGGCGGACAGTCGAGTCAAATGGTCAAGCAGACACAAATTAAACAACAATGTAAAGTAACGCAAAAAAAAAACAAAATAAATACAGAACAAATGCATATAGTCAGTCCTACATACGATCAGAATAATAAACAAACATTAAAAATTTCTTGATTATTTTACAAAAACAAGAAGAAAAATCGCTCTACACACAATTACATGCGCAAACGTACTACGTTTACATATACATATCTACTAGTTATATAAATTACATTCTTTGTTGTATTTGCTAAAGTAGTAATAATGTATTTATTTGGACTTTATTATTTACAAAACATAATAAAAAAAATGATTTCTTTTTTTATTTTTCATTGCAGCAGAAATGGCTTCCAGTAATATTAATAATAATACCCACACAAAAAGTAGCAGTAAAAGAAGAAGAAAACGACACAATCACAGACAGTCTATACAACAACAACAACAGCAATACCAAGAGCAACACACCTCTTTGGCTGCCATTACTTCACCAACAATAACAGCAACAACACTACCATCAACATTCTCCTCCTGCCTTTCCCATAACAACTTCTCCTCCTCCTCGTCCTCCTCAACGTCATTATCGTCATCTACAACATTATCACCATCATCATCATCATTACCATCCTTATTCTCTTCATTCAATTCATATTCATGCAGAGAATTTACAAAAAACACAACAAAAACAACAACAAAATGTTGTGTAACAACGACGTCAACGAGGACGACGATGATGATGATGATGACACGACGACATCTTTCCACTGCCTTGTTAAGCTGGACAACGGCATATCGAATATTGACAATCTGCCTGCTAATTGGCATTCTAAGTCCATCGTCAGTGTTGTGCGTGGATCCCAAATTTGATCCATCAACGCGCATGCGTCTTGTTCTAGTGCCAGCCGATGCACAGGTCGGCTCAGTCATTTATAGATTGCGTGCCACTGATGAAGAGTTTGACTATCCATTGACCTTTGAGTTTGTGGGTGATGCTTCATCGTCAACGGTCAAGATTGAATCGCTTCCATGCACAAAGTACAATTCGGTGTGTCAGGCGAATGTTGTATTATCACGTCGCCTGGAGCCCGGACGATATTATGACTTCCAGGTTTCGGTAAAGGACACAAAAGGAGGCATGGCCACTCAATTGTGTTCAATAACAGCCACAAATTTTACAACACCACATGACCTCATATTTCCCCACAAGCCAGGCATCATTATGATACCCGAAGTAAGTAAATAATTGCGTTAACATTTTATATTTTTAATTATTTATATACACACAAACACACATACATATACATATGTATGCATGTATGTAGTTTTAGTTTGCTGCGGTTGTCCTCTTTCCGTTAAGTATATGTTGCACGCAATTTTATGAGACTTTAGATAAACAAAAAAATAAATAATAAAACTTCTTGCATGCTACTTGTTGCATTCTATCAATTATGGTATTAAAGAAACTCAAGCTAAAAACTTTAAAAATCGATTACACCACAGAGGTAATTTGATAAATATTTCAAGAAATAAAGGATGATGTTTTGCGTAAACTTGATTGCACCATAGTTTGTACATTTAGCGAATTAACATGGATTTTTATACTTACATATTCTTGAATTATTAATAAGTATTATAACTTCTGTGTTTTTAACAAACATTGCCGCATATTAATTGAATAATTTATCCAACAGATATAAAGTTATATTGTGTCCAACAAAAGTGGCGAGTAAAAAAATCTCTATAAAGAAATCTAAAAACATTTTTTTAAAATAAAGAATAAAGTTTGAGTTATAGGCAAAGAAAATTGGAACTCAACCTGTTATACTAATAAACCAAACAATTGGGAATGATATAGTCGTTCACATGATACATTACACTACTGTATCAAACAGATTTTTATATATATTTTACTGACTTTGGCGCTTTGCTATCCCGGATGCTACTACTCCTCGTCTTATCCCCTTTACATAAGTTTTTTTAAACTTTCACTAAATGAATACTTAAGATATACGAAAACTAAAATTTGTACTATGTTAAGAAAATAGTTCTCATAAAATTTGAGGGCTCTTATCGTAATATTTCTTTTTACATATTATTAATAATATTTTCTTTGTATCATTCCCCCAGGTTCCTTCCGTCCCGTTTTCATCTTATATATACAGGTTTATTAGAATGTTATACAAACAGAATATTCTCACTTTTACTGTAATAGTTTTCAAGATATTCAGATATTTGGTATTTACTTTGTACCACTTCCCCTCGGCCCTAACTATGTTATTTTCATTTCATATATACAACATAATAAAAAAAACATTTTAGACAAAAATTTGTGGACTCTTACCATAATGGTTTTGTAAAGATGCCATTAAGAATTTTACATCGTATGGGGATAACATTTATCTAGGTCCTATTGCATCTGAAGTTATGGAAGCTTTTGTGAAAGTTGTTCTAGCAAAATATTAAAATGTTTGATGTAATAGTTTCTAAGATATAATATTAGTAATATTTTCGTTGTTTGGATCATTTCCCCTGGTCCTATGCGTTTCATTTTCATTTTAAATTTGGTGGTTTTTAAAACTTTTACTTTAAAAGTATTTATTTAGTATTTCCTTCTTTCTCAGTATTTTATTTGTAATAAAGATATTTGATAATAAATATTTACTTTGTTAAGAGACTGCCATTCCCCCCGCTCCTAAGGGAAATCACAGCCCAAACAAACAACTTTTAAAACTTTATTCCTGCAGATAATTTATAGCCATGTAGGTCAATAATGGACCTATAATAACCAGAAAGTGATTTTAAATTGAAATAATTTTTTTTATTGTTGTACATTACAAATATCAGCACTAATGCATTATACCCTACCTAGTTATGTTAGTATATGATATAGAAAAATACTTTTCAAACATATTTATGTAAATTAAATGTTTGAACAAAAATGTATTTCATTAAATATTATTAATTATTCATAATTTTATTTTGTTCGTTCTTAACTTTATTGCAAAAAAACATTGTGCAATTATTCCGTTTGTGAGAACAAGAAATCAAAGAAGTCTGGGTGTGGTATCTCTTCTATATTCTATATACATATGTATCTACTTTATATCATTCTATTGAAATCTTAAAATTCATATGCTATTATCTTCTAAATGGATACAAACAAAGTAATTGTATTTATTAACCATATTAATATGTTTGAGTTTTAAATATACGATGAGTATTTGTACTCATAAATACGAGTAACGAGTACTTTTCATATTAATGAATAATATAAATATACATATGTGTGTATATATGTGTTTGCGGACTTGCGTAAAAATACTGATAAATTCATAATTATAAGAATTAAATAAATTTTATTTTGATAGAACTTTAATATTATTTTTAGCCGGTAAAGACCTTTTAAGGCCATTCATATCAATTCTTTAGAATTTTTGCAAACTAAGTAGTATATGTTAAAAACGTGAATACAAACAATAAATTATATCTACATATGTATAGGCGATCGTATATACAATATATGTATGTATAAGTACATATGTATGTGTTGGATATAGTCTTTTGTGGCACGTTTTGTTTGTGTTTAATATTCCTAAACGATACATTCCCATTGACTAAATAAACGTAAATGTTGAAACCGTCCAGTCATACAATTGATTAATGATCCATCTTTTTTATTTTGTTTTCTCTTTAATTTTGTATTTTAATTTATTTGCTTCATTTCACATATGATGATTTGAAAATTTTCTAAAATTTCACACACAAACACAGACAAACATATAAAGAAAAATATTTAACTATGAAAAATCAATAAAATTATTTGTACTTAAATAAAGTACTTTTAATTACGTCCCGAAGTTTATTAAAATTGAAAATTTTGATTGGAAATTTGTCAACATACAATTTCATTTTGAATTCTTCATTTCAATTAAAAAAAACAAAATGAACCATATAGGGGTGTAAATTCGGCTAAGTCGAATCTTATCTTATCAACATATAAAATTTTCGCCTTAATGTATGCTTTCATACTTTCACATATTTACATGTTTGTGTGTGTATTTATAATTATTTTAACTATAACTCGGTTATTTATGAACGAATTTGGTTGATTGAAAAAACCCAAAATTTCTTAAAATAATATTAATGAGCGACAAAAAAAAAGATAAATTTAAAAATCTTTAGCTTAAACAGTAATCAAAAATGTACTTTGCTCGATATCTCAGTTATTATGGAACCGATTTATTTAAAGAACATAAATTAAGAAGAAAAACGAAGACCTGAGTATTCAGAAACTCGAAAACAGTTTTTGGCATATCTTCTCCATTTATAAACTGATCTTAATTTCAATAGCAAGATCATTAGATATGTATATTATATATGACAGTTATCGGTTGGCAACACAGGGACGGACATGGTTCTATCGTCATCATCAAGGATCCAGAAAATATCAACTTTTTTGTTTTCCAATGAAATTGTAATCGGAATTCTATGTATTTAATTCTATTAACTTTTGACTTAAAGAAGCAGCTTTTGAGATCAATTTAGGTCAATGGCTTATTCGATCGTAACTCGATCCTGGACTTTAACCATTTTTTTTAAATGATTCACCTATATATTTTAATCGATACATTCTTAATTCATAATTATTAATTTTATGTTATACAAAAGAATTCCATACAGTTATAAGAATATTATTTTTGTCGGTATAATGAGATTTCAACAACAACAACAAGAATAATAAATTGAATCCATTAACCCGTTTTTGGAAAAACCACATGTGATTAGACGTAAATTGAATAGTATTTTGAAAAGTTTTATAGAAACAACGAAAAGTGTTGAGAATGTGTTATAACAAAGGCGACGACAACAACAAGAATATTGCCACCAACACTACTCACTGCCAAGGTGCAATTATCCTTAATTATGATGAACCACTATTATTATTATTTTTTTCTTTATTAACAACTAGAAACATTCATAAATGAATTGAATTCAATTGACGAATGACTGACTGACTGACTGACTTACTTATTGGCAGACAAAAAGACTAATCTAAAACTATATATGTATATGGTAACATAGAGTCTCTGGACTGATATTATGCGTTTATATAAAATACCTATGATTACACACATACTCATGTACATTATAGAAGCTACATAGAATAGAAAGAATATAAAAGAAGGAGAAGTGTAAAAACAATAACAAAATATATTTAAAGTGTGATTAGAATGTTTACAATACAATAGATCATAATGATCATTACAGAGATTTTTAATATACATATTTTTGTTGCCTTCCAGCCTACACCCATTAACGTACACATATGTTTCTATATAAGATCATTAAATATATTCTTAAAATCATTTAGTTTTTTAATAAATGATTCTTGTTGGTATTTTTACAAATATTTGTACATGTTTATGTTATGTTTGAATTGTTAACAAAATGAATAAATCTGAAAGAATTAAATTTAATTACACACATCACAATTATTTACAATTTAAAATGATCGATCATTAATGAGTATTTCATTATTAACTTTTTTTTTATTACAGGATGCTAAACGTGGTACCGAATTGGATTATGTGATTGCACGTAAAAATCCATTATTCCAGAAACCAGTCTACCTCGAACTATGGGTAAGTCATAAAACATTTCCATAATACTTACTACATACTAGAGTAATTAATATGAATTTTTACTGTAAATTAGTTTAAAAATTTATACATTTTGGTTTTATTTTTATTTTTTTTACTTTTTTATTGTTCCAGGGTTCTCCCCTTTTTGCCATAAGACAAAAAATTGTTTCTCCTGAAACAACAGAAGGAACTATATTTTTATTGGGACCATTGGATTTTGAGAAACAAGCCATGCACCATTTAACCATATTGGCAAATGTAAGTAAACAGCATTTCAAATGCATTTATACATACTTATATTAAAATAAGACAATTTTTATACATACACACACACACAAATACATTCATACAACACTTACAATTAAAAATACACGTTTATTACTTTGTTTGTACGTACGGACAGACGGACGGACGGACGTCTTAAACTCAGATTAAAATAGCACTTGAACTAGTTTATTGTCCAAACAAACAACCAACTCTTGCAACTCGTAATAAACCAAGCCTTTTTTTTCGAAATTGTTGCAAGCTAAATTTAAACGAGTACTACTCATATACCTACCTACTACTTACTTATATGATACACACATTGTACATGGAAACACATTTCCTCCTCCACCTTCTTCTATTTCATACATTCAGCAGTTTAAAAGAATTAAATGTATTTTAAACAATTTAACTATAATTTTTATAAGTTAAGCA
Source organism: Phormia regina (assembly GCA_001735545.1). Classification (NCBI taxonomy): domain Eukaryota; kingdom Metazoa; phylum Arthropoda; class Insecta; order Diptera; family Calliphoridae; genus Phormia; species Phormia regina. The sequence continues at coordinate 13,003 of MINK01021558.1, forward strand.
GTGTGCAAAAAAGTATTTGCAGATTACTATTTAATTGATTTTTTTTTACTAGTTAATTAATTCAAAGTTTTAAAAATTAAAGTAAAGAAAGTTTTTAAAAAAGAATTTAATAAAAATCATTTAAAGAAAAAATAACTTTAAAAGTTGACTAAAAGTATTTGCATATTCCTGGGTTTGATTTTACTACTAATATTTATCATATTTTACAATACATATCTGCTGCTAGCAAAAAAATACTAAAAATATTTTTACTGTTTCATTTACAATTGCTACTAAAATTATTTTTCGATTTTGCAGTAATGTCAGTGTTTATTTAGAATTTCTTGTAGCATTAACAACAAAATATTTAACTCGTATATAAACACTAAAATTTTGTCGGACTCATATAGCACACGAACAATTTATCTTCCTGTGCTACAAACATTTTTATAGCAAATTTTCTTTGTTTTGATTTCGCATGTAAATCTAACCAGCCGATCAGAAGTTACATATTTCTTTTCAAAAATGTTCAATTCTGCTCCACTGTGCAATACAAATGTTTAAAATTTTGAGCCATATAAGGAACAAAATTATAAAATTTGTATCCTTATATGGCTCAGGACTTTCCACCAGCGGTGGAAAGTCCTGGGTCTATATTGTTTTAATATTTTTCTATGAGACACTCTAATGTGCATGTATTTATGTCCCAGTAAACACACAAGTTTAATTTAACATTAAAAATTATCTGAAAAGAAAAATTTGAAAATATTTTAATTTTATATTAAAAAAATCAATAATAATCGATTAAGATAGTAATATCGTATCTATAAAACGTTAGTAATAAGCAAAAGGTTTACAAGGTTAAGAAGCTTGTAATACAAAAAAAAACTAAAAAAAAATTAATAATTTTTTTTTTTTTTTTAAATATATTAACTAGATTTTCGTAATAAATAAAAAATATATTTTTGGTCAAATTGGACAAAATAATAAAAAATGACGACCATCTGACATTAAAACTTACGATAAACGTACGATATATGTACATATGTATAGGTAATGTGCAACATACTTTTATATAAGATTTGTACACGTACCATCAAAGTTCACATTGGATGTTGTAAGTAAAATAAAAACAAACATCATGAGCAGTTTATTAGTAACGCCAGATTTCAAGTAGATATACATATATGATGCAAGTACTCATATGAAAGTTTAAATTGGGTTAAAGCTTGTTGCCAACACTTTAGGGGAGTGAATGAGTGGGGTCAGTGTAAATATACATTTATTGTGCAGTGTATAAATTACTGTTGGCTTTAGAAATAGTTCATACTCGTACTTAAATAGTTGCACAAATTTTTATTTACATGCATCCATACATACAAACATATTAACAGATACGTTATATACATTAACGTGTTTCCATGTATGCAGTTACTTGCTGTTACTGGTGTTGTTTCTGATGCTTTTGTAACACTGGCTTGATAACCTTTAATTCGACATTAATTGTGCAAAATATAATTTTACTTTTCTATTCATTTTATACCAAATGCACGTGTATATGTGTTAGTATGTATATTATTTCAACATGAATAGTTTTTGAAATTTAGACGTTTGTAGGTGAAAACAGAAAAAAAAGAAAGTAAAACAATATTCATAGTGTTATTTGTGCATATATCTTGATATATTCATATGAAAATATTCATCTCTAGTTACTTGTAGTCTAAATAGTCGACAAAGAATCAAATTTCTAAAATTTCATTAAAAAAATGCAAGAAACAATATCTTTTAAGAGATAAAAAGAAAATCTCTATAACAATAACACTAAAGATAGTAGAAGCCATTGCATTTGTAAATGTCCTGACCACAAAATAATAGTTAGATGTAGATTTTTTTTTTAACATACACCACAGCACACAAACATTAGAATCAACAATTATATCAAAATAATGATTAATAAATCTGCGATTTGAAAAAATAAACACGATCAATATTTGTCCTTCTAATAAAAGGCAAGTTGAGCCTAACGTTGTAAATGCTGTTAAAGATGTGGTTACATAGTGTCGTAATCCGACATCCGGCTCGAAGGACCATAAACAAGTTTGCAATCATAAATTGTCTCTGCTTGGTGGTACCAAAGCAGAGTTTGTGAACTATAATTCAACACCAGTAGAATGGAATACTTATTTTCTGTGCCGCTACACAATTCATCAGCATTCTTGGTGTCTTGTCCATTTGGATTTCGTTAAAATCTAAACAATACATAACCTTCCTTTTTTTAATTTTGCTCTTAAATGATAATTAAAGTGTAAGCAGCAACATACATTTTATACAGAAACCATTAGATTTCATACAAAATTTTTATAATTGAAAATCTCTGTAGCAGAATTAAACAAACAAAAAAAAGTTACTTACAAACATATGTATGTAGTTATTTTATATTAAACATTATTTTATGTTTATCTTGCACAAGAAGAAAAAAAAACAAGAATAAAAAAGTAAGCAGGAAGTATTTGATGGGTGTGTTAAAGTAATAAATATTCCAACTTGTGTGACAAGATAAATGCTAATTCTTAAAAACGTCTTACTGGCTTTATTCATTCAGAGACTTCTAATAAATAAATAAATGAACTGCATGAGAACAAACTTTTATTCCACATACGCACTTGCAGTTTTATCTTGATTTCGAACACAAGTAAGTTAAATAACTATTTATTCCAAATATAAAATTAATAGCAATTTTCAATTTAGTTAGATACATCATTTAGCTGATGGCCATGAAACTTTTTATTATTTTTATTATTTTTTTTTTATTTTCAAACTTAGTATTACGTAAAGAAAGATTGAGACATTTCATAATACATATATGATTTATGACGACTTAAAAATATTATATTTTTTTCTTAAATTCATCAAACGCTGTACATAATAATCTAAAAGTAATAAGTATTGTAAACTAAAAAGCTAAAGGCAAAACTGTACCACTATATAACGAAATCGAGGTCTATATTCGACTATTTTATACCCTTCACCATCTTACCAACAAATAATATGTTCGCCTTAAAGTATGATTTCATACTTTAACATTTATAAGTAAACATTAGAATGCCTAACATATATGTTTGTCAGTGCATTTATATTATTATTTTTTTAGCTTCTTAACTCGATTGTTTATAGACGTATTTGGTTCATAAAAAACCGACATTTTATGAAAATATTTTTGACTGAACTATATAAAAATGAAAATCGTTTGCTTAAAAACAAATGCTTAAAAATATAAAAAATGCATTTGCCCGATATCTCAGTTATTATTAAACCGATTTATTTAAAGTTTTCAGAAAAAATATTTTGAAATGTTCTCTACAAAAACAAAGTATTTAGCACAAAAATGGGCTTCAAAAACTTGACAATTGGGTTTTCAACATATATTCGCCATTTATAAAACGATCTTGTTAAATTTCAATAGCAAAATTTTCGAAAGTATTTCCGATCAATTCAATTTTAACCGACACACGGACGGACGGATATGTTCATCATTTCTTACAAGTATCCAAAACAATATCAATATCAAATATCAAGGGCATAAAATGGTTTTATACCTTTTCCTTAAAGTAGGGATGTCAATCATTAAAAATATAATTGTGTTTGTGACAGTGAAAAAAATCCACTTAAAGAAAAGATAAGTTTAATAAATATAACACGTCCGTCATGCATGGTTGTTCATTTATTAAAATTTTATAAAATGTATTTATTAAAATTTAAGTAAAATATATAATTATCTGAAATTTATTACCAAATAATTAATTTCCATAATTATTTACAGTGCATTGAGTACTCCTTGCATTCTCAGCAACGATTAAATGAAAAAGCGTAAGAATACCTGTGAACTGAGACATCATAATTGTGCTCTGAAATTGACATCCCTACTTAAAGAACATGGATGTAGGACATAATAAATCCTAAATAAAATTCGGTACATATAATTTTAATACAAGGTTTTGGCAGTCCGTTCCACAATTGGCATCTCATATAAAAGCCTCTTTCTAAAATCACCTTAATTTCCATAATTCACATATAAATGGCCATTATAAGTTTAATTTAAGCAGAAATAACTGCTGTATCATAGATCAGAAAGATGATAGTTGTATACTAACGACAGAATAGAAGGTGACCACCCCTAAACCTTCGGCAGATTTAGATCGATCACCTCAATTGACCCAGAAAAAACTCTGACAAAGAAAATACTCTCTATGAAAGGTTTTGGGATAAATTTCATAAGGATAATTTAATAAATGGCCTTTAATTTATCTCCTAAAATTTTGTATAATTTAAAAGCGATAAATTTCGAAATCTATATTTAACATAAAATTTAGGGTGTTACCTTATCTTAAGATCAGAGTATCGCAAAATATCTTTATTTATTTGGAAATTTGTATCAACATTTTTATATGATATCCTTAAGAATGCTCTAGAACCTTGACATTAGGTCGTTTTTAGAATGAAAATAAAAAAAGTAATTAAAAAATAGCGTGTTATTAGTCTAAAGTATGATAAAGTGCTGTAATATGTAATTCATTTCCATTTATTTCTTCCTATGATTGGATACTACATTTTCTTTTAAAATAAAATGTAAATAATTTACGAAATTTAAAATGATTATAAGTTTTTCACATTTACAAAATTCGATTAAAACTAAAATTATTGTAATTATTTTACCTTAAATTTAGAGTCCAAATTTCATTTAAGTAATTTCAGTCTTTTTCCAAACAATTTTCTTTTGGGAATGAAATAAAGAAATGCTCTCATGCTTTTACACTGATTTGCAAATGTCTTAATATTATTTCAAGCATATTACATAATTCATCATATTTGTTGATTACTTTTCGCTTTTCTTTTCTTTTATAAATATAACTGGATACTGATCTTGTTTCTTATTTTCATTTTTCTCTAAAACTGCAACTGCAAGAGTTAAAAGTTATTAGGTACATGTATGTATCAGTGTTGCCGGAGATACTTTGAAGTTACAATTTTGTAGCTAAAAATTTACAATTTTCAATAGAAAGTAACATTTTGTATTTAAAAAAAGATAAATAACCAAAAAAATATTTTAAGATTATGATTATAAAATCTTAAAAACATAGTAAAGATTCGAATACTTTATTCTATTTGCATATTCATGCTTTGGGATTTTAGAAAATATTTAAGAAGTTTGTAATTTTAGTCCTTCATGTATAAAACTTTACGAAAACCAGCTCAAAAATTAATAAAAAAGTTTACTTGTTTCGTGAAAATGTAACCTAATGGCAACACTGGTATGTATTGTAAATAAAAACTAAAACAGAGAGCAAGCCTGCCATTAAGCCAGTTCATCCAGTCCATTTGCCGCTTGTTAGTTATTTCATTGCTTTGCTCAAACAGTCTTATCTTAAATTTTGTGTGGTTTGATGTCTTAGACAATGAGTACATTAATGGCAAATGATTATTACTATTATTATTATTATTTTGTTATAACTTGTTACCGGTTAAATTGTTTTTTAATTTTCTTTCAAGCTAATAGACATACTCTCAAACCTAAATAAATAATAAAATAGTACAGTTAGGGCTATTATTGTATCATTTGTGCGATTTTACCTTCTACATATTTAAATTTTTTTGATATTTTTAAAGAAATTATATATTTTATAATTTTTTATAATGTAACCCAATTAAAATTATTTATAATATTATTTAAAATACTTGTAAATATATTTAAAATTATTAAACTTTTAAATATAAGTACATTAGAGTGCTCCAAGCCTGTATGTTATCCTACAGACCGCCCCCCCTAAAATTGTTCTATGGGTTATAAAAATACGTCGTGCAAAAAATTAGGGCAATAAGACTATGTTAACTGGTGCCGCAACGGCTCTGAAGTTTGAAGATGCGTTTACGAGGGGAAAATATGCATTTTTTCAGTTTCCACAAAAAAATTGTTATTAAATAATTAGTTTTGCATTTTATTGTAAAAGAATCGTAATTTACACAGAATTAGTGCTACAAAAAGATATAAAACACAAACATTGGTTAAAAAATGTAAAAGTTATTGAAAATTCCCCAGGCCATTAACGTGTCTCAGAGCACGTAAATATATTTTTTAAAATATTTGAAGTTACTTGAATATGAGTTTTTGTCCCTATAGAATAACGTAAACCTCTTCTCAGCTATGATCAAAAAATTTTGTATTTTTAACGGTCGTTTCAAAACTCAAATTTCAGTTTTATTGATACTTTGTTAAACAAATCTCAATATTTTTGGAAGATCTCATAGGGATTTATGGTCAACAGATTACGGAATAAAAC
>MINK01021560.1:0-10703 GCA_001735545.1 Phormia regina
TGGCGATGTTTTTCAGGCCAAGGTATGGGTCCAATTCATATTATAAAAGATACTATGACTGGTATAGGATACAGAACGATATTAAACGATGTAATGTATGCATACGCTGAGGAAAATATGCCACTAGTTTGAAGATTCCAATACGATAATGACCCCAAACACACCTCTAGGGTTGTAACCGAGTAGTTACAATCCAATGAGGTACATAGTAGAAACAACATTATTAAATTTAATGAAAATCGGTCCATAATTTACCATAGTTCCCATATAAAACCATTTCCGGAAATTACCTTAAATAGCATCAAGTAATTTAGATGTTAGTATCAACACATTTTATATTTGTATATTTTAGTTTACATTTGGTAACAATTTTAGTTTACGATTGGCTACAGGTCTAGTCAGGCGCTGATCCACGAGGAGGGAAAAAAGGAAATTTCTCTCCCCAAAATGGAAACTCTTAATGAAGAATGTTTACTAAATCAAGAAATTTAAAGAAATAGTTGCTAAAATTATACTATTTTCCTCCCCCAAAAGCTTTGGTTAGATCCGCGCCTGGGTCTAGTATTCCTGGATTTTATGCTTCCCATTGTGTAGGTGTAAGATTTCATATAGCCGGTCTTGGTCTATTCTTTCTTTACATACACAATTTTTTATAAAGTTCGATATGCATCCTTACGAATTCGAACCATTTTTTACGAAAGTTTTGACTTTAATGTTTATATTCCAAGCTTAATGCAAATTTGGAAATAATTTCCATTCTGTCCCATTGTGTTATGTTGGAAATCAATAATGCCTGAACATTTTTTAAATATTAATTTTAAATATAATTTCAAATTCTAATTTAGAATGTGAAATGTTGCATAAATGGCTTCATTTAAAAAATTCTATTCAAAGTATTTTGACCAAAAAGCATTTTATCTCCCCTAGTTGCATGTGCAATAAGTAAGAAAGTGTCTGGGTGTGTGTGTTTGATTATATATTTATGTATGTTTGTTTATAGCATGGTTCGTTGAGTATCACGTGACTCTTAAAATAAACACAATGTCAAGGATGTTAAATTTAATGATAAAGCTTTTAACTTGTTTCCCCTTGAAGTTACAAAGTCGGTAGGTCTATAACAAACTTATATGCAGATAATATTTTTGTCTTTTAAACAATAAGGTACATCGACCATATTCACAAATACACATATACAAATATGTATATAGATACATATATGTATAAAAATATCATATTCATTTTTCATTGGAATGAGTTGAGGTAGTGAGAGAATGACTGAATGTTATGTGTAAACAAAATATAAACAAATACTTAAAGCTCAAGTACACTTGTATACAACATGCATACAAATATGTATACACTGATACATACATATGTACTTGTGTATAATGTACATACAAATATACTAATGTACTACAATCTTTGTAAGTCTATGAAGTTGTCAAATATAATTCATCATTTTTTTTGTTACATCTCCATCAAACATAAACATCATCACCGTCATTCTCATCGTCGTCATCATCATAAACAACAGCAAAAGCAGCAGCAGTATCAACCACTATTGTCTTGGCAAAAAGCACAACAAAAAGAAAAAGATATCACTGTTAACAAGTCAGTGGGAACACACTCATACTATTTACAAATATCACTCTGTTTTAGACCTCATTTATTTTTATAGAACGTTTTTCTTGGTTGTTTTTGTTTTCTTTATCTTGCTGGGTTTGTTTTACGAGCAAAAACCATGTACAGGAGGGCAACATCATCCACATCATCAGAGTGGCATTTTCATTAGTTAAACATTTTTTTGTTTTTGTTTTACTCCCCTATATCACCGATATAGCTATAGCTATAGGCACAGTAAATTACTGTTAAGTTGAGTAAGATACTTTAAAAGTTTTATGTATGTATATGTGTGTATGTGCGATGATGATGACAGGTCATCATCACAGGTTTTTTCATTTATTAAGGGGAGATTCATAGAATAGTATACATATTTGTGTATGTGTGTATGTATTTTAAGTAGTATGAATGTTTATATTTAGGAATTTTTATGAGTAATTGAGATTTAAGTATTTTGACTTTGAAGTAATTTGTTATTTAACATTGTCAAAGCAATGATAGACAGCTTGAAGAGACTTTTTTAGGTACATATATTAGAGATACAATTTTAAGGATATTAAATATTTAAAAATGACTTGACAAAGTATCAAATGTTTATCAATCACATATGCAATAACTTTATTTGGCTTTTGTGTAAATAATTGATTAACATTTAAGCTTTAAATGAGATTTCATTTATTTTTTTAAAGAAATTATTTTATGTGGCTAAATTTATTTCAACAAAAAAAAAAAAACTGAAATAAATTTATACAGACTCATGGTGTACACTTTGAAAGGCTGATGATATTTTGGACAATATAGGCCTTATACACTACACCACTATAGCATAGTGTTCCATTAAAAAATAAAATGGAAATAAATCTGGGATTTATGAACAGATGATCGAATTCCAAAGAAATTCGTTATAAATTTATTAAAAAAAAAGCCCACAATTACAAAAAAAAAATCTCAATACTGGATTTTTAAATTTTTTCTATATCTTCTGAACTGATAATCGGGAAGCAAAAATGTCTATAACCAGAAACTTAAAACTTATATTTTAATTTGATTTAATCTGGCTTTGCGATTTGAGAAATTGAGGTGAAAATTTAAAAATAACGAAAAAATAGGTCGAATTTGGAAGACCCTAGGTATCTCAGCAATAAAATTTTTACAACTTTTTTCCTTCACAAAATTTTTCTTTGAGTTTTCTTTCAAAAAAAAATATATAAATACTGTATACTTTCTCATATAAGAATTTTTTCTTTTAAACCAAACGAGAAGAGAAGGTATAGTCCGACTATATCAGGCGCGGATCCAGCTCATGCATTTGGGGGAGGAAAATAGAATGATTTTCATAACTATTTCCTGAATTTTTATTATTTAGTACAAATTCTTCACTAAGGGTTTCCATGTTTGGAAGGGAAATTTCCCTTTTTCCCTCCCCGTGGATCCGCGCCTGGACTATACCCTACACCATTGTCTATGTTTATCAAGATTCAGGAAGAGGTTAATTATGGACCTATACTTGTATTAAGTATAAAATAAAAAATACTAATACAGAATATTACTTCGATATTAAGAATCCCATGTATTTATGAACTTTTCGGTAATTCTCGAAATTGGGTCTTATGTGGGAGCTATGGTCAATTATATATACTTATAAATATGCTATTGTGGAACGATATTCTAAAAATTTGGCACACGGACTTAGGCTTGCATAATTCTTATTCTTATTTTATAAAAAAAAATTCCATTTTTAAAATACTTTAAAGTGTTAAAACTCAATTCCGGGAGGCTAGAAAAAGAATTAACCGATCAAATTCAGTAGGCTTCATTGTAACGATTGGCCGGTCAGGAGTTAATTATGCTGTTCCAGTGTGGTCCCCTTCATTGAGTGATACGCAGTCGAGAAATTTACAAAGCTGTCAAAATTCAGCCTTATGGTCCATCACAATCTGCCTAAAGATAACTTCTCCACACCACCTACATGAGAAAACGAATGTACTACCGGTCAAGGAACATAACGTAATGTTAACCAAGCAGTTCCTCCTGGGATGTCATCGGAGGGGACATTCAAACTTCAACATTACACGGTTGGATTCTCCCCGAGGCATGTCAGGCATGACCTTCGTAAGTGCGAGGAGAGCATACTAAGATATGTTCAGGATCCATTGGACCGAAACTCGTGCTTAACAGCTTTAAACGGCATTCACTGAGACGCCATCGATTCCGCGGTTGCAAGTTACAGCTTGAATGTCGTTTTAAAAGGCCGCCCACCGTCTATTGCAGATAACGAGAAGAATCTGCCGCGGAAAAAAAAGATTAGTTCTGGCTCAACTGAGGTCGTGATTAAGCAACTGGCTCAATGCCTACTGGTCTCCCATAGGCCGTGGCGTCCCCAACTTATGCCCAGCATGTGGTGAGGGCCCACATGACACTCACCATATTTTCAACTGTTCTGCGAACCCTACTTCTCTGTGTCCAACGGATTTATGAACTGTACCCCGATGTAGAACCCTCTAACTGAAAATTGTTAAGATGTTCTAGTTGCTACAACAACAACAGTAGGCTTCATTCTTGTACAAAAAAATCTTACGTACCAAATTTCATCAAACTATCTTTAAAATATCATCCTGTACTTTATGCAGAAGCTTTACATGGACAGCCAGCCGAACGGACGTATCTACATGGTGTACTTTAAGTTGGTAAGAGAAAGATTTTTTCTCTGCGTTATAATTTTTGCACAAACACATAATACCCCAACCATATATGGTGGTGTAGGTTATAAAAATAATCTTACTACTTTTTTGACAAAAAATTTATGAAAAATCTATTTTTTTCAAAGTTCAAATTAAAGATTTTAAAAATTTTTTTCTTTACATAATTTTTTATACCCGCCATCAAAAAGGTTCGATTCTAAGTCGATCTAGCCATGTCCGTCCGTCTGTTGAAAGCAGGATAGAGCTCGAGCGAAAATCGTAGGAAGACGAAAATTGGCCCAATTATTTGTCATGTATAAGGTTTGTTTGGGATTGAGGGTCAATATAAACTCGGAAACCAAAAATGGGCGTGGTCATTTTTATTATTATTATCATTATCATTACTATTATTAAATTTGATACATAAAAGTCTTTTATAAGCATAAATCTATGTGCGGAATTTAATAAGATCGGTTCAGAAAATCACTTTAAAGGTTATATATCTATTAAAATATTAATATCAAGTTAATATTGAATACAAATAAGTTTTATAAAAATATAAATGATAGGGTAAAATTTTAGGAAGATCGGTTCATAATTTACCATAGCTCCCATATAAGACCCTTTTTCGGAAATCATTCAAAAGTGAATAAAAATTGAATGGTCCTTTATCAAAAGAGTAAAAGATAATATCAACGTAATATTCTGTATTCGTTTAAATCATTTTATATAAAATACGAGCGTAACCCGGTGCACTGCGCTACTTCTTTTAGAGTTTTAAAAAAAAATGGGTGTAAGATTTGGGCGTGACATTCAAACCAATTCTTACACAGCCTACAATAACCACAGGCACTGATGCTATATGTGTGTTGAATTTCGTAAAAATTGGTGCAAATGGGAGTAAAATGTGTGCGTAACCATTCGATTCCATTCGAGATCTTGCATGGCTTATAACGACCGCCATCACTAGTATTATCTTTGTGTTGAATTTCATGAAAATCGGTGCAGCTGTTTAAGAGTTTTTAAAAGTGGGTATAAAATGTGGGCATGGCATCCAATCGAGATCTTATATAGCTTATAACCATCTCTGGCACTGGTAACATCTGTGTGTCAAATCTCGTAAAAATAAGTTTACCCGTTTAGACGTGATTGACGCAGAAACAAACAAACTTACACTTCATATTTTTAATAAATATTGGGATGAGTATCGGTCCACAATTGGCCTCAAGTCTAATTAATTTCCCCCTCCCCGAATTTTCATGCGAGCAATAGTGAAGCTTTCTTATGGTCGGGCTTGACCCACTATAACTTTCTTGTTCTTCTTTCATTAATTTTAAACAGACTCACCTTGATATTAGTCCTCTAGGTTCTCTTTTTTTTTTTTGAGATCATATTATTAATATTTTACATTGCAAACAACAACAACAAAAACAACCCTTAAATTTTCCTTATAAAACTAATAGATTTAATAATTTAATTTTTAAAACCATTAAGCCATTCAATTCACATATAAATTATTTAATTTTTATGTGTTAATAATCATTTGTCAACCATATGACAAATTCATAATTTGATCATAAATAATAGACACACTCGGTAATAGAATGAACAAAAAAAACAAAAGTAAGCATCCGACTAATTAATAGAAGACAATTTGATGACAATACATACATACACACACATACACTTGAATATTATACTAATGACATTAGAATTTGAACCCCAATAACAAACACAAAAAAAAAACACCCTTTTTTATATACATTTCACTTGCTAACTAAAGAGATACATATAGATACTCTTATTATGCGCCAAATTACATTTAACCTCAATTGAGGGTTAATTTTCTTTACTATTTCAATTTTGGAAATATCCTACTGTTTTTTGAATGAAGTTAGGAAAAAAACAAAAATAATGTGATATGAATTCATATATAAGGACAAATATTTATACAGGAGTATGTTGATGTACTTATCAACTGATGCTTAAATAATTCTACCACTCAATTTATAACAATAATAAATGATTGAATGAATGATATTGAGAATGAATATATATGTGTAATGTTATAACAAAAACAATATAAGAGAACTCATTACTTCATTTACACCCTTTTCAAAAGCTGACAACAAACAAAAAAGCATTCATGTGCGTTGGTGTAGTTGTACAAATACTTTCAATTCATAACGAGTGTCATTGAGCTGTTTATTACGTTCAGTGTAAATTTTATGTGACACATCATACGCCCTCGACTTCTTTTCCGGATTTGTTTTTTTTTTCTTTCGTTATTGTTGCTGTAAATCCAACACCACACATTGTCAAGGCCAGCCAAGTATTTTCCTGGTATGAAAAGTTATTGAATCATAAAAGACAGTGTTCTTAAAGAATTAATTGTTATTTTAGTGTTAATTTGAAAAAAGATATCCATTAAATATGAAAATATGTAAAAAAAAGCCAATTAACATTTTGTGAAAAAAATGTTAGTAATGAAAATTATTTAAAAGATATGTTTGTTGCTCACTGATTTATTATTGACCTAAACTAAAACCTGAAGCTAGAGATATTAAGATGCCATTAAAGAATGCATACATTTTGTTTATATATTGTCTAGCTTAACCGGGTGCGCTAAGCTAAACCTTTTGATGCCATAATATTTATTATTTTAAATAGACTACTACACTCCCTCGACCTATTTCAAGGGACCGGTAGGGTCAGGCTATCATTGCATTGGGTCAATCTGTTCCGCTTTTATTTTAAAATGCAATATTTTAAGAAAATTTTGTGTCTCACCGAAATAGTCTTATTGATATACAACTAATATATTCTTTGTATGGAGGTCCCGTTTCCTTGTATGGGGGGTATCTCTTCCCCCGCCCTAATTAAAATATTTTTACTCAGGTCCTATCCATTTGCATCTAAAATAATTGAGGTATTTAAGAAAGTTAATCTGATACATGATATTTAATATTTTCGTTGTATGGGGGTTATTCTTTCCCCTTTTCGATATGTTCCGTTTTTGCTGTTGAAAGATGTATACAATTTTAAGACTATTGTTTTAACAGTATTTAAGTTATCTGATAATTGGTATTTTCTTGTATGGGGCTTATCACTCCCCCTTAATGTATCTGTCATACTTTTATCTCAAATATTAAGATTGAGAATAAAATTATATCCACAAAATCTCAGAATTTTATTTGTAAAGGTTTTGGAGATAAGTGATAATAATATCTGTATAGAATGCCATTTACGCCCACTTTTTTCAAACACTTAAACGGCTGCAGTAATTTTCAGGAAATTTTACACACATACAACTATCTGGCAGGCTATGTAAAAACATGGTTAATACCACGCCAACTTGCTTAAAACTTTTAAATGATTGCACTGATTTTTACAAAATTTTATATAATGATGGTATCGGTGTCGATGGTCGTTATAGGCTATAAAAAATCTCGATTGGATGTCACGTCCATATTTTACGTCTACTTTTTTAAAACACTTAAACGGCTCTTTACACACAGTTAGCACCAGTGCCTGTGGTCGATATTTGCAAAAATCTCTTAAACGGTGTTAAATATTTGATATCGGTCATGTTTAATAACTTTCAAATGCATTATCCAATTTTAACAAAATAGTGTCAATGGAAAGGAATAATATGTATCCTTATCATAAAAGTTAGCCATAACGTCTTACATTTCAAAAATATCTTTTACCTTCGGATATCCTAGAAAAGGGTATTTTTATTTCACTTATTATTTCACATGATGTTTGTAATCATATTGTCGACATTGTTCATAAATTTCAAAATTGGATCAGAAATTATTGCAGTTTGTTTATAACAATTAGAACACTTTTATTAACAAATTAAGTATTTTTTAAGTGTTCTGTTACATTTATTATTAAATATAAAAACGAAGTTTTGGTCATGATCGATCATATAGTACCCTATATGCTTATGTTTGGGCATTAAATTTATCATTGGGAGAGCGCCTTCTGCGAGACCTATGGTCAATTGTGGAACAATTCTTATGAACTTTATTGCAATATTTTGAACAATATTTCTGCCAAAGTGCAAAAAAAATCTTAAAGATTTTTGTAAAAGGAATTAAACTATTCTCAAAAAACGCCTTAAGTACCAAAAAATGAGGTTTTTTCATATTTCAGCTTATAAATCCTCATTTGCAATTATAAAATCTAGAATTTGATTGAAAACTTTTAATAACATATCATAGATTCTTAAACTGAATTCACTTTGCCGATTGATAATATATAGTCTAAAGTCAAAACTTTCATATAAAATGGGTTAAATTCAGGAGGATGTGTACCTTGACTATTTGAGTTGTTGGGCTTGCTTTTTATTTTAAAGTCTTCTTTGTGAAGATACCATTCAAAAAAAGTATAAAATTATTATATATTGTTAAAGAAAATTTTATTTTAGAGAAAAAAGAGTGTAGATACTTTGTAATATTTGCAATTTTCAAATTCATAATCGATTATTTTTGGCCTCGGTAAAGATATTGACTTAAATTTTTTTTACTAAATTGATAATAATGATCTTTAATAAGCCAAAGAGAAAACAAATGAAATCGGTTGGAAATGCTAGGATATAAATGAAAAAATACTGGACCAAGAACGTGCCAAATTGAGGTACTACTAAAGATTTAAATGCAAATAACTCAAAAACTATTAGAGATAAATAAGGAATACAAGCATGTTTTCTTAGCAGTGACTACAATAATCTATAAAAATATTTGAAATCGAACGAGAAAGAAAAATTTGTCAGAATTAACCGACTTTGAGCCTCTTTAGCTGCGTACCTGAGAGGTTAGTTTAATCCCCCTTTCAAACTTAAAATTGTATACTAATCTGCAACGCATATTTCTTGCAAATACAACCAGCCAATTAGAAGTTATAGATTTATTTACAAAAAATTTTCGATTTTGCTGCACTGTGCACTGAACGATAAAAAAATCCTTTTTTTAAGGACGTGCCTAATATTTGGCTTTAGAGAGGCTATCATCACCTTTTACAGCGGTCACACTATAAAATTCGAGAATTGTTTATCAAATTTGGACTATAACTCAAGAAACGTTTACAAGATTTTGATAAATGATACCCCAAGAGATGCATATGAAAATTATCTTCAAGGCATAGCAAGAATTTTGCAGTTATACGTCAAAATTTTCACCACTGTCTAAAGGCAATAGTCATGCTCTTAAAAATATCAATAGTGATAAGAAAGAAGTAAAAGGTGACTCTAATTTAGCAAATTAAAATCCAACCATTTTGTATACCCTACACCACCATAGGTAGTTGGGGCAATATCTCCCTACCCCCATCTTAAAGTATACCATTCGACTCAGAATAACTTTCTGAGTCGATTTAACCATGTCCGTCCGTCTAGTTGGCTGGTTGTCCATGTAAAGCTTGTGTGCAAAGTACATATCGCAATTTTACAGATAATTTGGTAAAATTTGGTACACATGATTTCTTTTGCACAAGAAAGAAACCTTTTGACTTTGGTCATGATCGGCCCATTATTTCACATAGCCCCACACAAATGTTCTCCCGGATAGAGTTTGAACACTCAAAATTACGTTAATTTAAATATTTTAATGAAATTTAAGTTCTATGTGAGCAAAAATCTGTTTGCCGAATTTCGTGAAGATCGGTCCCAACATAATATTAATTAAGATTTGTGCATCAATCTATATGATACCTGGCTTTAATTACCCGCGGAAAATTTGTGCCAATTATATTAATGAACCGGTTCCTCAGTACCAGTTGAGCACCAATTGACACCAAACTCGTCACCAAAGTTCCAATTGAGAACCTCTTGATACAAATAAATACACTTAATATTTAACAACTTAGAGTCATTTTATAATATGTTTGTTAAGTATACAATTAGCTACTCGCGAGAAATAGCAACCATTGGCTGAGTGGTTAACGCAAAACAACATACGTTAGATGAGCACGGGTTCGATTCGGGGTCGCACTATTGATATTAAATTATAAAATAAAATTAATACATAAATTTAATAAAAATAATAATAATACATGTTTAAAAGGTACCGAATTTTTATCAAATTTTTCTTATATTAATCGACGCTGAACCTATCCTCTAGGACATGGCCTCTAGTATTGTGGCCTATACTTCGGCCTGTCTCAAGGGGCTAATAAGCCACTTCCAATGATAACCCCATGTAAAAGTGACAGGTTCTGCTCATTAAGTTCCGGAACTTTAACAGGTTACTTGCCTGGAGAACTTGTCACGTGACTAGTTTTGAACCAATTCACTTTACTCTAGGGTACTTTTAGTTTTATCAGCTTGGAGATAAAGACGAAAAACTGAAACATTAAACACATTTTGGTGTATTATTCATATAATTCGTGCATATAGTT
>MINK01021564.1:693-17012 GCA_001735545.1 Phormia regina
ACATGCATCCAAGCATCCTCAACACTCCTACCTTCCCTAAAACCAAACTGAAACTCAGAGGGACCCGCATTGGCGTCCTCCTTCAGTCGAGACACCATGATTGTTTCCAGCACTTTCGCAAATACTGGAAGGAGGCTGATGCCCCGATAAGAGCAGGGATTACTCCTCACCCTATCAGGAGACTTAAGAAGGACGACAATGCGAGCACACTTCCAAGCCTCAGGGAAATAGCCCTCGCTAATACACTTCCCAAAGACCGACTCGAGATATTCCGGTATGGCTTTCCAGATGTTTTTACACATCTCCCCAGTCATACCGTCAATACCCGGAGACTTCCTGCATCTGTCCCGACAAATACTGTCAACGATTTCAGACCTTTCCTGGAGGATTGACCATCTCCCTAATGAGGGGAGAATAATCAACCGGTTCGGCCTTAGGAAAGAATACCTCCAAAAGTTAGTCAGTACATTCTCTCCAAGTTGACAACGTAACTATGTCAGCCTGTCCCTTATTCCTACCCCTGCACACGCGATAATCCCTACCCCAGGGGTCATCCCTATTGTCCCGTACGAAACTCCTCCAATCATCCTCCTTCACCCTAACAATTCTGTCCTTGCACGTTCTAAGAGCAGACCGATAGTCAGTTTCACGCTGAGCAAGATCATCAGCGCCGGTACGTCTGGCTCTCTGGAAATGAATCCGGAGTTGCCTGACGGACCTTCTCATCTGATCAAGTTCGCGAGTCCACCAACTGACCTTTCCTGGCCTCTTTCGACTTTCGTCTTTCGACGTCGACCAAGCTAAGATTAATTTGCCAGACACATCCACAGAGCTATCTTACTGATCTGGTCATCAATCGTCAGTGCCCTGAAGTCCTCAATCGACTGTATCGCAGCACCGAATCCATATAACTTAAATATGGCTCTAAAGGCCCCCCGAACCTACAACAGATGCTAGCCAAAAGCATCCTCCCAAAACCCCCCTCTACTGAAACACAAACCCCCCACTGACTCCTACTAACAACTGTACAGTCAATGTCACTGTCATTTACAATTACAGCAGAGTTTCCCCCACTGTCCGTAAAAACTCGCATACCCCCCGCCAAACCTCTTACCAGACCACCTGCACGAGTGCAAAAGTCGCTCCCAAGTCGCATATCGCCTGCCTGAGTTCGCAGATCACCGTATATGACTGCTGAAAGTTGAGCTGCAAGATCTTAAATTCCTGATCCATCTCAGTAGCGTGCGTTCGCTCTGGCAACAATGGCGCCGTAGACCGGACAGGCGATCGACATCATTAAATGTCCGGACGGGAGTCCTCTAAAAGCACAATTACTGCAGTTCACTTCATTTGTGCAGCGTGAAGCCAAGTGGCCAGCTTGTCCAGAAATACGACAAACACCTTCTTTCATCCTGCACTCCCGTACCATATGGTCGAAGCCCAGACATCTATAGCAGCTTGGAACAGCATCATGTGGGCGAACCAGAAACTAAATCATTTGATGTAGCACCGGCCATTGTCCAGAAAACGCTACATGGCCTCGCTACATCCTTCCAACACCACATTTACAGTGCTGCCTGCAGACTTCCAAGGGCCTGTCACCAGTCGCACAGATTTGCGGAAAAACTCAGGTGTCATCTTATGCATGAAATTTCAAGCATAAAGCTCCTCCATGAACTCGTCCGGTTTGAACTCCTGATGCACCCTCTGTACCACCACTTTTGGACTAAGTTTGTCCTTAATGGACTCCTCCAAACCAACCTCTTCGAACTTCTCATTAGCAGCTACCTTCTTCCTTTCAGCGACCGCACCGCCATCACGTAACGGCTGTAGCACGAGTACGCGCACCCCAAGAGTGGAGCCGACCTCAGCGACGACTTTCTCCACAACTTCCTTCGACGACACACCCTTTTTCTCTTTCACAACCACCGACCATGTCTCGACCGGCTTTGGGGTGGACACTTGAGTTGCAGGCATCTGCGCCGGAACTTGCGTGTGCCTAGGCACCGTCGGCATAGTAGTGGCCTTTGAGGCCACCGTCGGAGCACCAACAGATTCGTAGACATCCAGTCTACCGCGTATTCGCTCATTCTCGGCCACAAGTCGCATAAAGAGAGACTCGTATCTGCCCGAGAGTTCAAAGACATCGCCCTTCCTCCTCCTAGCAGGCGGCATAGCCAACCCAGAAGACCAAGAAAAATTTGAAAATGCCTCAAAAAACCACCTACCTTACCAAACTGCAACTGGCAGGAACACCAAAAAGAACACTGGTGTACCTACAACCAAACAGCACTGTGTTACCAAAAATTGGTAATACAGTTCAGTGCGTAAATTCATCGAAGATTTTTCATACTGCCTTACCGACACGAAAAGTTCACTCATGTCACGAACCGCATTACCGTCAATGGTATTGCAGTTTCTCACTTTCTTACCTACGACCTTACACTGCTGAAGTTTGAGCTTCCCGCCGGAGTTTGACTTTCAAAAATTATTGTCTAGCGGAGCCCCTGTCAGCGGAGTCTCAGCCAGAAGTAAACAAACTTTCAAAAATCACTAATACACTCACACTCGAAAAACACTTATAAATTTACCCGCACACGGTAACCACTTCAAAAGTTCACACTATACGTTTTATTTGCAATTTGCTTCACTAATCACGATTAATTTTCGTGAGTTACTAACTTACAAATTTAGTACTAACTCACTGTTAATACAGCAAAATCTTTTAACAGAAGCTTCAGGATCAAAAATTTCATCCTCCGCATCTGATGCATAATCATTAGCATACTCGTTCGGAACATAATCATTGTCATCATCATCATCGCAGCATAGAAATGCTTCATTTTCATCGTCACTATTACAAAAATAGTCCGTTATTTTTTCTTCAGCTTTTTCCTTTTCTACTTAAAATTTCTCTGCAACTTATAAATTCTCACTAAATACCCATCAATTACGGAGCAATCTTCGTAATAAACATCCCAGCAGAAAAATATGTTAGTGCTTCCTCCCAATAGGTTTGGAATGCCTCCAAATAAATTTTAAACACATTCCTTTTCGCCTTTATATAACTTTGGGTCTACAGTAGAAAAATTTTTATCAAGACAAACGTCAAAAAATTATTGTGATAAAGATTTGTCTAATGCAGACTAAATTTATCAGTATTATTGTATCCATAGCATAATTATAACGTTGAGTGTATATTAGACAAATTTTTATCAAGACAAACGTCAAAAAATTTTCGTGATAAAGATTTGTCTAATGTAGACTGAATATATCAGTATTATTGCAGCGTTAAAAGAAAAAAAATTGTCAAATTGTCAAAAGACGCCATCTTGATTGTTGTTGGTACTTTTTACATGGTTTATTATGATATACGTTTTCCCCCATAAAACGTTTATCATAATAAACTCAAACAACAATTTGTCGATGTAACACAATGTCAAAATCAACTGATTTTTGTTTGTAAACATTTTATTGTACTTCTTGTTTTGTTATCGATATTGCTATTTACGTTGTGTCTACATTAGTATACTTTCTAATTAACGTGTGCCAAGTTATTATACTATGCGACATGCTAAATACATTTTTACTCTTTTTAATAATATTTGTCATACTCGTGGTCTCCACATAACATAAAATTTTAAATTTTTATGTTATGTTACTATCTTTATTTACCATTAACATGATGTTAGTGTTAATGTTAAATATTTGATGTTAGTTGAAGACTACGAGTTAGAGTTGGAGATTTTAATTTTTAATGTTTTGTTTCAACTAGTTTAATATAATGTATGCTTTGGGTAGACGTAAACTACAATTGAAATGACACCATTAATCAAATATTTTAGTTGTGCCAGTTATCTGGATTTATACCAAACTTTTTATTTAATTTTCAAAATGTTTTTTATATGTATATATTAATATTTTCTTTTATATTTTGTTACTTCCATCGTTGTTTTGGCGCATGTCATATTGGTTGTTGTTTTGAGTACTAATTAACCATATACTCGTAACTTTGGCAACTCTATTCGACATTCTGACAGCTATAGTATTATAAGAGAAGCTTATGTTTTTTTTTTGCGAAAATTGGTATTTTAACACTATTTTCTCAATTTAATAAACAAAAAGAATATTGTAAATTGTTTTTTCGTAAATAATATATATTTTGTGTGTTTTTTAATATGTTATAACAAATTAAAGCATTTGTTATATGCTTAACTAATAACGTTTATATTTTTTATGTATGTGTATGAAAGTGTAAAATTCAACATTGTGAGTGAAAAAGTATTAAAAAAATTATGTTTTTTCATATATCAGAAATATAACTATATATATACACATATTAATTAAACGGGTCAAACATTTCGTTTATATATTTTTTAATTATGTGAAATTTATGAGATATAACTGGAACATTTTGACACATGCATAAAACAAAATTCAAATATATGGACATGTAATTATATGCATATGTATGTACATAAATATGTTCGTGCATACATATGTATATGCACCACCCTTACATTCGAGGTCATCATAACGGAGCCCAAAAACAGCAATATTGTTAATAATTTGGTGTATTAAAATTCTTATTTTTTAATTACATTATTGTGATACATTCTTCATTTTATTATAAACCTTTTGATACGCCACAAAATTTCAATTTTAGGCCAAAAATACAAAACATATTTTCAAATATCTCTTTTTTTCATTTTGCCATAATTGGTAAAATTTGAATTCCAAAAACGTAATTTAAAAAGTTTTAATTGCAACTGACCAATTTATAAATTATTATAAAAAGTGATTAATTTAGCGAATACGCCTTTGGACATACTACCGAAAGTCCTACATTAAAAATTAAATAATATACAATATTCCCACCAAGGCCTTGTATTGTGATGTACAGTTGTAGACACCATAAAAATTACAAAAATATTGATTTAATTGTTCAATGTAGTGTTATGCCTAAAAATATATAAAAAAAAATCCACATTAGGTCAATAATTTTATCGCCTTAAAATTTTTAAAACACTTCTAATATGCTTGAAAATAAACACTTACAGCCGTATTCACAAAAAAATAATGTATGTTTGATAAAGGTTTACTAACATTTTTTTTGTGAATACGGATGTTATTTTTTAAGCTTTATATTATACTAAACACTAATCTTTTGGTGATTAATTTAAATGTAAAGTATACTTACATGTACGTATTTAATATATTTTATTTATTCAATAATGAATATAATGGTGTTTTATATCCAAATCATAAAAGGAAATCCTGAGTAAATAAAAATTAGTTAACTATATAATATAAAAAAATATATAAACCTTTATATGTAAATATGCAACATATACATACACGTATCAAGTCCGATCTTATGACAATAATTAATGCAAATGAAAAATATAATATGTCGATACTAACATTTATATGAACTTTTGTTTTTTCTATCATATCTGAGTTTTTCGATCTGTCTAATATATTGCCATTAACCATTACTCCTGTATATTTTATGAAGACTCAAGAACGGATTAAAAATATCTTTAAAACAATACTCTCTATTTTTATTTTATGTGCTCAAAATTTTTCATGCAAAAAATTAAAAATATAAAATATGTTAAACCTTGTAATTTTAGTAAAATAAGGTATATTATCATCGAAATTGAAAATCAAACAAATAGTTAAGTGCAAATACCCTATAGAAGAAAAGCAGTGGCAGACAAAACAATTATTTTTCTTTCATCAATTTTAAGAGTAAATATTTTTCATTTTATTTCTTTTTTATGGGCATAACGCATAGAATGGTTTGTCCAATTTAGCCGATAAAACAAAAATCGTTTGCAGGATCTAGATAAGAGATATAGGATAAGATGCACACGATAATTGTCTTCAAGGAATGTCCATAATATTTTCGATCAATTTCAGAGTTATGGATCAAAATTAAAAAAAAGTTTTTTTTAATCGAATAACTAAGGAATTATTAAGATATACGTTTGAACTAATTTCTTTTTTTTTTTTTTGGTACTGTGTATGTTGATATATGATAGCTCTCTTCAATTCTTTTATTAAGAAGATGTATGACTGTTCCGAAAGTTAGTAGAATAATCTGTACTAATGATAATTCTTGGATGAAAGCTAATGATATTTTGTTATCTGTACCTCTTAGGGACTTTATTGTAAATACAGAAATAAAGCTAATAATATCATACGTAAAGCCAAAAGGAAAATTAGTTCTCTGGTCTGAATGAACTATTTTCGTTTTCGTGCATTAGTAATTTATACTTTTCTCCTATTTCGATTTTGACTTTGTCTACTCTTCCTTTGCCATGAAAGCGTTCTCGAGTAGTACCGATTAATAAGTCTAGGGTGGAAAATTGTTGCAATGACTTGAGGCCTATTTCTAATCCTTTTTCAGTAGAATCCAAGGTAGTTGAGCATATAATGAAAAAATCAATGCTTACTTGTGTTCGGAACCTGATTTCTCCTAGCCAATATGCTTTTCGTCGGGGCCACAGAACTAGTTCATTGTTACTGAATTTGACTGATAATGTGAGCAGCGACTGGAAGGCTTTTAATTCAGTAGATTTTCGTACCTTGTTTTTGAAGCTTAGAGATTTTTTTGCTTATCTAAATCAGCTTGTGGGTTTATTTTCTGCTAATTATGTAATAGATCTAAGTTACTCATAGGTTCCAAAAAATAAAAAAAAATAAAAAATAAATAAAAAACTTGCAATTCTGAAATCTATTATCGGTCGTAAAAATTTTGGAATCGGGCGTCAAAATTTTCAAAACCAAAAAAAACTATTTTCAGAAAAATGTTGGCCAACACGAAAATTATTCTTGGAAAGAAATAAATGCATTGGCCAATTCCAAGGCCAATGCATTCTATTTTTTTCTAATGATATATAATAATAATAATAATACTTATATATTGTGAGCTGTTGAATGTAATATATCTTAATAACAATAATAATATATATTTAAATTTTATTTCAGCTGTCAACTTATGCGCTAAAAAGAAAAAACATTGTATAAAAAGTTAAAATGGACACTTTTGATGTCACTGACAAAAATAGGTAATTTTTAAATTAAGTACTATATTATTTATACTGACATGCGAAGGGTGCTCATTTTGCCTCTTGCATGCAATGTTTGATTCTTATGCAATATTAATTAGTAAATGTTATAATTAGTTTTAGAAACAAAGTTATTATAAATTATATAATAAACATTTTCTAACTAATATAGGAATCAAACATACATACACACATACATTAAAGCTATAACTAAAATTTTAACCTAGCGGAAATATTTTTTTCGAGTCGTTTTGGAATAAAAACCACACTCATAAAAATGATTTTTTTAAGTACATTCATTTATTAACACTTACTATGAAATTAAATTATTAAAATGTATATATGTTAAATTTAATGTTTAAGTTATTTTGCATAATAGATAAATGTTATGTAGTAAATTGATAAAACGTTCTGCGTTTGTGTTGCTTTACTATTGCATTGTAATTATTAATTTCCCAAATTTTACTGCGTTTTGCGAAAAAGTAAAACCAATTTTTAAAATAGTTTTTAAGACTAATGTATAAAAAGTTATAGCCCTAATGTGTGGAGTTTTAAAAGATTTATTTTATATATTAATTCAAGTCAATATTTTAGCTGGTATTTTGGACCTATGTCACGCCAAGATGCCACTGAAGTGTTAATGAATGAACGTGAGCGTGGAGTGTTCTTAGTTCGTGATAGTAATTCAATTGTAGGCGATTACGTGTTGTGCGTAAGGTAAATTAAGTTGTTATGAACAATATCAGTTACTAAATTTAATACATATATTTTTCTACAAAACAGGGAAGACACCAAAGTCAGTAATTATATTATAAATAAAATACAGCAAAATGACCAAATAGTTTATCGTATTGGAGACCAATCCTTTGAAAATTTACCGAAACTTTTAACATTCTACACATTACACTATTTGGATACAACTCCATTACGTAAACCAGCACCAAAAAAAATTGAACGAGTTGTGGGGAAATTTGATTTTGATGGCAGCGTAAGTTTAAAAATTATTAAAAAAAACAATAATAATTTATGTTACACTTTCGATAGGATCAAGATGACCTACCATTCAGACGTGGCGAAATATTAACAATCGTTAGAAAGGATGAGGATCAGTGGTGGACGGCTAAAAATGCTTTAGGACAAATTGGACAAATTCCTGTACCATACGTACAAAAGGTAACACCTAACACTACTCGAATTTTAAGCAAAGTATTTATTCACATTTCAATTTATTTAATGCAGAAGTTCCCAAAAAAAGGGTTCGTATTAATGTTGTAAAGGGTCCGATTATTCGACTTTTTATATAAACCGGTTTTCGAATTGTCAATAGCAATATCTTTCTAAAAAATCTACAAATCTTAAAACTTATTGTGTATCATTATTTTATGAAACAAATTTTAATCAGGAAGAGCTTTTTTATTATTTCGTTATTGGGAAATATCTCAAGAAATGTGCAGTGAGAGCAGTTCATTTCCCTTCAAAAGGTCAGAAGTCTACATTTCTTTCCCAAATTAGGTCCAAAAATTGGAATTGTGTTCCACTAGAAGATTTTTATGCCATTTTGATGTTTTTTTTTTAAATTATCAATTATCTGCAATACTTACTCGAATGCAATTTATTTAATTTTTTAGCCATAAAGAAAAAAAAATATTTCAAAGTCTAACTTTTCACTTTTAACGTATGTTATGTTAGGCCTACTTTTTTTACATTTAATGTAATTTAACAAAGAAATCTCATAACAACGGCCCATATGGGTTATTCATAGATAGTTTATTTAAAATTCTTAAATAAACTATTTTTTTCATCGAATTATACTTTCCTTGGAAAATTATAAAGAGTTTAAGATGGTTGTGAAATACCAGGTTTGATTGCAACTCTTCTGAAATGTTTGTAAAGTTAAATCGGATTAATAAGTAATTATGAAACGTTAAGCCAATTATCAGCATAAATGCTTTACATATACAAACGAAAGCATATATAAAAAGAAATTGTTTTGCAACGTATTTCTTTTATTTTTATTTTTCCAAACGAAAATATCAAATTCTCATCCTTTTGCATAAAGAAGATGAGAATTTATTATTATTATTTTTGGCATGTATTTCAAAACAAAATACTTTTACTAATGCCGCTTCTAAGTCTCTGTGGATGTTCTTCTTTCTTTTGTTCTATGAGGCACCTATCATAGTCCTAAGGATTTTGGATTATGCCTTCTGTGTATGATCAATACTGATATTACTTGCTCTTTAAGTTAGATTTGTTGTAAGCTACTTTTATGCTAACAACTACGTTTACTTAAATATACTCTTTTTTGACAACGTTGGAATATATTCGTACTCCCTTTTTAATGAATGAATGATTAAATTAATAAAAAAATAATAAAATAAAATTACTTAGAAATTGTTAACCAATACGTGTATTTTGAACTTTTGGTACCAAAGCTACAATTTTTGTGTACAAATCATAAGAAAAAGAAATGTATTGTAATGTATTTAAATTCATAGTAGGTCCATTTCTGATTTTTTTCAGTAACTAATAAAGCCCAATAACCTTGAGATATAAATTTATTTCCATGTCCGGCAACGATAAAGAGTTTTAGCCAAAAATCTTTGTCACAGAAAGCCAGTGTAACGTATATATATATATATATATATATATATATATATATATATTTTTTAATTTGCTAGAAATTGTTTATTAAGTTTATCTTATTTTAATTTCCAAATTTAATATAAATGCGTATATTTTACTGAAATAATAATATCCATTTTTAGTATGACGAAGCTATAGAGGATAATTTGTTGGAACGACCGTCTTCGGGTAGCAGCAGTAATTGTGGCAGTAGCAATAGTATCATTAGACAGCCAAGAGTTTCATCTGGCGGCGCCGAAATAGTTCCAACACCTTCATCCATACATCAGCTAAGCAATACCTTAAAAAAATCAGATTTGAATGTAATTTTTATTCTCATTATTGTTTAAAATATAACAGTAATCGAATTTTAAAATTTTTTTCTTTAGCGAAAATTGCCAGCATTTGCTCGTGTTAAGCAGGCTAGAGTTCCCAATGCTTACGACAAAACTGCTTTAAAATTGGAAGTTGGCGATATAATTAAAGTTACGAAAACAAACATTAATGGTCAATGGGAAGGAGAACATAAAGGCAAAAAAGGTCACTTTCCTTTCACCCATGTAGAATTTATAGACGAAAATGATTTCAATAACAAGGATTCCACACCTCCACAATTACAACCAGTTGAAGGACATACGATAAATAATACCGATTGGGGCGAATAAACTTCATTTAATTTAATATTAATTTAAGATTTTTTTTTTTTTAAACGAGAAAATCATGTATATTACAAAGAAGTCAAAAAAACTAGTTAAGTTTTAATCAGAACATTTGGTCACGCCCGTATCAATCGAATAATCAATCAATTCCTTTAAATTCCCTTTTTGCACAATAACTCATTCAGCATATTGAATAGTTTGTAAATAATACTTTATCCAAATTTATATTATGAAATCATTGCTATGCTTATTAGAATGCTGCAGTACATAGATTGACCAAACTTTGTATTCCTATGAACTGGTAACATTTACAAACATACGCAAAAAATATGTTCAAATTCTCACTAAAGGAATAATGTACCTATTAAATTCTTTGTATATTCTGTAACAGAAATATTATTTATTATTTCTTTTGTAAATTTGAACTAGATTTTATCAATCAAAAATGTACATCCAGCCTTAAATTTATGAATTACAGAATGTCTTTGCAGAATAATTAGGATAATATTCTTTATATCTCAATAAACTTTTGTTAGTTTGTCGGTCGTAAAGTAGTTTAAATTTAGTGATATCCAGTAAATAAATTTTATTAGGTTGGAATTCAATCGAAATTAAATTCATTCAATTTCAAAAATTATTTATTCATTGTATTTCCGTTTTACCTCAAATATTTTGTTTTCCTTCACTTTGGACTATTCAAATTTATTTAGTTTTAAAATAAAGCAAATTATTTTAAAATAACAAAAATAGACGGCTAAAAATATATTGTATAAAAAAATACACAACATTTTAAATAGAAATATTGTGCAAAGTTTTCGTAACGTCTATAGAGATATATTTCTGATGTTAGTTTTTGAAATAAATTAGAAATATGTCTTATTTTACAAACAAATTTTCAAATGTAATCCTATAAATCCTTTGTTAAATAAAACATCTGACTTTACTTGTGTTGCCGTTGTTTACATACAGTGGTAAAGATATTTATACGTGAGTTATGCTTCTGCAATAATTATTAAGCTTGATATGAACAAAACATCAGCCAATTTACTATACGCACACATTGTTGGCTGTTGATCGTTCATATAATATTATACTATTTTATACATGTGTGCTGGACATATTCTTGTCGGTATGAAAATATAGGATTTTGGAAGAAGGCTCATACATTTTTAATGCTTTGAACATTATTTTTTTATTAAACCTTCATCGGGATCCGATTTTTGGGCTGGTGTATTATCCAGCTTTAGTGGTTATTAATAACTGGCTTAAAACATAATCGTCTAATTTACATAAAGTATAATATTTTATATTAATCACGTTGCATTTTTGTTGAAAAATCTCATTATGTTGACATAGTTACAATTCAAAACAAATGATATAATTATTGCAGACACTACGTCAGAATAAAATAAGTAACTTATTTTTTTTTTTGGGAAAATAAATAATTTTGAAAATAAAATATTAGGGATATTATGTCATGCCTCTGTGAGATTCATAGTGCAGACTGTTAAAATATTGGTAACTCATAAGTGCTACATAATCTTTTACTAAATTCTTCAAAACTTGATGTTTCAATCGTAGAAGCCTTTTGTTCAACTACTCTTTCAACAATTGTTATGACATGTCAGAATTTAATAATATTGTTTTTTTTTTATTAATTCTTAAAACAACATGTGTTGTAGTGAAGATCTATAATATAGAATCATTTACATCATTTGTCACATCGGATTTATAGCGAAGTTTTATCGTGACATTTTTCATACATATAACAATGTGTAAACATGCACAAAAATGCTTTTCTTAGCAATTGTGTTCTGTATTTACAATATTTTCGCGATTAACACTCGAAACGTTACAGTTACCCAAAAATATAATCACAGTAATCACATCATTCGGTAATGCTGAGTCGTCTATACGAAATCAGAGTTGGGGGTAGTGCACTAAATTTGCAGTTTCCACTAACATTTAGTGATAGTGCACAATTTTTAACTACAATCTTTACTTTTTAGTGGTGAGTTAAAAAATACCAGCCTCACTCAACATAGTGGTAGTGAAAAAATATTTTTTTCCACTAAAATTAATTAGTGATAGTTAAATTTTTTTCAGATAAAACTTAGTGCAACATTTGTTTTTTTTTCACTAAATACTTCAGTGCAAAAAACAACCCACCACTAATGTTAGTGCAACTTAAAAATTCCTTCGTAATGGATATATTTTTCGTTTTTTTTTTTTTTATTTCACTAACTTTAGGTTTTCGGTATTTGGAATTATGAATCAGACAGTTAAGTTTCTCGTTTATAAATGGATCTCTCAATATACACAAAAAGAAATTTTTAATTATGTAGTATTGTTATAAAACGATTTTAAATTTGATAATTACCATCATAGCTCCCTAAAATTGAGTTGTGATTGATTGGAAAAATGTCAAGTTTATATTTAGTGAAGAAAAAAATTTCACATTTATATTTAGTGAGAAAAATTTATTTGCAGCTTATGTGTAGTGACTGTTTTAGATTTTGCACTATTGAGTGTAGTGCAAATTTTTTCACTACCACAAATTTAGTTATAGTGAAAAAATTGCAATATCACTAAAATTTTTTAGTGGTAGTTAAGAAATATTTCACTATAACTATAGTGGTGGCAAATAGTTAAAAATCCAAATTTTTCCACTATAGTGCGTTTTAGTGAAAAGCTGAATGCAATCACAATTTAGTGCACTTCCCCCAACTCTGTATGTTTAAGTAATTGATCCTGATAATATTTGTGATTTATTTTCCTGCTTCCTTCAAAAAATTGGTTATTTAAAGTTCGTCTGTTCCATTGGTATATCTTGTCACCATCGATACAGTTGGCCTGGGAGGGCACAGTTGTGTTTTTACAAGTCTGTTTTTAAGACGTTGGATACCATATTGTATTTGTTTCGTGAATGATTTTCTTTTTCTCTCTTGAATCTGTGGTCTATTTAATTATTGAGCTAAGTACACTTTAGTTGCATAAATTTATCTTTGGACAAAAAGTAAAAGGTTCAGATGATTAATTAAGTGGTTTTTATTGTTAAATATATCATAGTTTGGAAATTATTAACAGAGCAAATTTCAAAAAAGGTAAATAAAATAGATCTTCTTAAACTTTTATTTCTAAATACCACATTTTACTCACAATTTTATTTTAGGAAAAACTTTATAAAACAGACAAGTATTTACATATTTGAAGGAGTCCAACGCTTTGCCTGTAAAGGTGTCTTGTCGTATTTTTTCATAAAAGATAATTTACATTTTAACTAGAAGTTTCTGATGATGATAATAGTAAAATTTTAAAATTAATTTTTATGTGAATTATTTCCTTTGAATATATATTTTATATTGTGAAATAAATTTATTATGAAATATTAAAAAAAAATAATTTTAATTCTAAATACAGAAATAGAATAGAGAAAAGGCAAAGATGACACTAATCATAGTTTAATTAGACAGTGTTCGCGCATCTACATAAACAACAATTAATGTAAAGCTACAGCACATGTGAAAATGCTATGAACTGAAAATGGGAGAATGAAGGAGAGAAAGAGTAAAAAAAATTTGTATATTGTGTGTCAATGGAAAAAACTGTAAAACAGTTGTTCTTACGAGCATATTTTCTAATTAAACTATGCTTTAAAATAAAAGTTTTCTACACTATTTATGGCTTTAAGAATCATTCAACAATATTTATTCAAATTTACAAAAATTAACTTTATGAATAAGGATTTTGAAACATTCATTTTAAGACACTTTTGCATATGCGGTTATTACCACCAGATTTTTTCCAAAAGATTTTGTCTTTAATATTCTTGGTATATTTAAAACTTAAGGGGAATATTTCAAGGCGTTTCTTTTTCAGGTTTGGAATAATATTATATATTTTAGAACTAATGCTCTCCAATTAGTTTGGAAACTCAATATTAGTCTTTTTTTCTTTAGGGCATAGGGCATTAGCCAATTTGTAATATTTAAGGATCATATTCCCAAGACAGTTTGACTAAACAAAGCTATGACAATTCATATTCAAATTATTACAATACTGAACATTGAATGTATGATTTTGACTGAAAATATATCCGATATTTTCAACAAATTTTCACTATATTTCTATGTTATTTTTTTTATTTAATCAAAATTTTAAAATAATTGTTCCCACATCTTCCAAAAGAAACAGAAAATTACGAATTCTTTAAAATCAAAATTTAGCAATAGGCTTATTTTAAAGTAAACAAATATACATACATATAATATTATAATATAATGACTTTTCACTACATTATTGAAACTATGTATTTCACTAAACCAAACACAATAAAAATTTAATACAAATATTCGGAATTCGATTATTATTTCTAAAAATTAAAAGTAAATACACATTATGTATATACAAAGCAGCTGCAATGATTTTCAAAAAAAAAAAAAAAAAAAAAAAAAAAAAAAAAAAACATGTTAATAAAGTTTAAAGAATATTTAAATTAGAACCAATATTTTCTTAAAATTAAAAAATTAATCAAAACATCTGTTAGAACAGCAAATTCTAAAAAATACTATATTATATTATATAAAATTAAAAAAAAACAAACAAATATATGTTATTTTTATTAATTATTTCAGGGAGATTATATTCTAAATATAAGTAGTACTAACATTAAGAGAAACACAAATCCACTCTCTAAATAAACTTATGTCAAAGAAAAAAAAAAAGATAAAATATTTTCCGTCATTTAATATACTGTTATCTTTTAATCTAAATATTGAATTTATTTGATTCCTAAATTACGGAAGAATCATATATTATTTGCATAAAATGTGATAATTTTTAATCGTGTACTCGATACTCGATAGGATTATAAGTTTGAGTTTACTTACATTAGACAAAATTTTATCAAGATAATCTTCATAATAAAGATTTGTCTAACTTTAAGTCAACATTAGACAAAAGTACAAACGTCACAAATTATCGTGATAAAGATTTGTCCAATGTAAACTGAATTTGTTAGTATTCTAGCAGCGTTTAATATGAGTCTACATTAGACAAATTTTTATTGTGAAAAGGATTTGTCTAATTTAGACTTAATTTGTCAGCTTTATTGCAGCTTTAAAAGAAAATTGTCAGCGCTGAAGCTCTGACTACTTCCATTAGCTAATGCTTGGTAAAATACGCCTCTTATATGTTGTTGATACTTTTATTATGACGTACGTTTTCTACTATAATTGAAAAAGATCAAAAATTAACTGCAACTAAAACAAAAATTTGACGACTCCATGAAAAAATATTAAAAATAAAAGTATAACAATATAAGAATGTTGAACATTTTTCATCTTTGAAGTACATCCCGCAGAAATTTTACGTACGGATATAAATGTATGTATTTTACTGCAGCTGTCAGTCGCAGTTGAAGTGAAAATATTATATGTAGTTGAGCCCATGATGCAACGAGTAACAAGGGTTCATTGTAAGCTTAGCTGATTATTTTTTGCTTTTTTTTTTTTTGGTGTAAGACTGAAATGTCAAATTTGCATTTTTTGGTATGTTTACAAGCAAAGGTAATTATTTGTAGTGGTGAAATTTGCACTTTTAGTAAAGAAAAAAGTGCTATAAAGAAATATTTAATTTATTTAAATTAATAAAAGCATTAAACATAAATTTCATACAATTTCTTTTTATTTTTTTTTGGTTTTTTTTTAACAATTATTGTTTACGATTTGCACGTGCTTTTCTTTTTTCTTCTTCTTCTTCTTCTTGTTAAAAAAAGCGGCTGTTATTATTGCGTTGTTGCCTTTATGCATATACCTTGTTAAATTGTTGTATCATGATTGAGCCTTTATTCATTTGGTAATTAAAATCATAGTATAATTAGAAAGTATACTCGTAAGAACAGTCTTCCTCTCTTTTATTCTCTCATTTTCTGTTCATAGCATTTTGACATTGTGAGCGG
>MINK01021566.1:0-11372 GCA_001735545.1 Phormia regina
CAATATGACTCAATACAATTATTATTTGATAATGTTTGCTCTTACAAATAATTATTTGACAAAAAAATTGGAAAATATTTTTCATTATGTGGTCATACTGTGTTCACATCAAATAATTTTGTTTTCATAAAATCAGCTGATTTGTTGTTTGCCACACAAAAATATTTTATGGTCACATTACGGCAAAGAAATATTTATGATTTTCAGGCAAATGTTTCCCTAATGTGACCGTACCTTAAGTCAACATTTGATAAAAAATATACATATATTAAAGTCGATAATAATTTGGAAAAGCCCATGAAAGAGTTCGATTTTTAGAATAGAAGATCGTATAAGTAGCATTTCCTTAGTATTGGTACATCTGGAACTCATTTGTTTGAAGTATGTTTGTATAGTTAGGCTGGTAAATATTTAAATTTAGAATTCTCTTATATCTCCGCTTACGAGAGATATATATGGCTACAATTGTGATATAGTGACGATTTTTCTACATATCTTAGTGTTTCTGCCCTTAATTTCTTATATTTATACTCTACACCATTTTTGTTTGATTTATTATGCGATGATGCTAAAATTTGCAACGCATAGAAACCATTATCCAAACTCCATTTTAAAGTATACCAATCGATTCACAATCAGGCTTTTCCCCCAAAAATGCTAATAATTTAAAATCTACTTTTGTCCATTAAATTAATTTATATATAAAATGACAAATACTTCAATACCAAAAAGTGACCAATAATACATTTGGAATACAATTACTGTGAATTAAATATTAAGAGTAAAAAACCGCACTTTATTTTGTACGATAGTGTACCTCTAATTATTTTCTAATTATTTATATAAAAATACCATCTTTTAAATGAAAAGGATATTGGAATAAATTTTATCCTTGATATTTGAAAAATCATACCTTTCTTTTTTATTATCTTTTCATGGACTTAAATCATGAGAAGATACAAAGAAAATTTATTTCCTTAATAATTTAATATTTCTTTGTGTATCTTTGGTTTGTAATGTAATGTGAAATATGAGAATATGTAAAGATTAATAAAATAGAATCATTAATAATAAGATGGACTTTTAAATTTTTTATACCTCTTTAAAAAATGGAAGATATAATTATTAAATATCCTTGATGAGCTTTTCATAATAATAATAATAATAAGAATCATAATAATAATAATCTAATTATTATAGAATAGATTGGCTAGGCATTAATTTAAAAATTTGGTTTAGATTTTCTGTATTCAAGAAAATTTTTTTGATAAATGTGAATTTTGAAGATTAAAAGTAATTGAGTCTATGAATTAAGTGTTAGAATAAATAATTAAATTTTTTTCTGTGTAAACCACTTAAAAAATGTGTGGAGGCGGTCTGACAAATTTTTGATTTATCTTGCTTCACCGGTAGTTTCTGGTGGATAGTTAAAAAACAATATGTCTTCAAAACAAGAGCCAAAAGTGTAGTCTGTCAAGTCCGAACATATGCTACCCTACGTCTCTGCTGCCCATGTTTACAAAAATTCGGGATGGGGTTAATTATGGACCTATTACTTGTATGTGGAAATTGAAACAAAATAAAATAAAAGAAAAAACAAAAAAAAAAAAGTAATATTGCGTCGATACTAAGATTCACATGTTTTTAAGCACTTTTGGGTGATTGCCTAAATTGGGTCTTATAGGGGAGAATTATAAACCGATCTTCATAAAATTTTGCATTATCTATTATATTTGTAAAAATGTTATTTGTGTCGAATATTACCTAACATTTTTATGAGCTTTGTGCACTGATTTTCGAAAGGGCGATTAAGATGGGAATTGTGGCCAATTGCGGATCTATCTTCACGATTTAGTCTAACATATAACTTATTTGTGTTAAATTTCATAAAAATATTTCCATTTTAACTCAATTCCGGATGGACATTTCATATGTATCAATTTTTTTGATATTATTTTTAAAATTGCGACCTGTACTTTGAGCACAAGCTTTACAAAGACATCCAGTAGGCGAGCCAGCCGAACAGACGGACGGACGGACATGGTTAAATCGACTTAGAAAGCGATTCTGAGTCGAACGGTATATTTTAAGGTAGGGGTAGGAAGATATTTTCTCTGCGTTATAATTTTTGCACAAACACTTAATACCCCAACCACTTTTACTGGTGTAGGGTATAAAAACAATATGTGTTCAAAAATAGGGTCGATCGGATTTAAACTGTCTAGTCGCTTTTGAATGTTTAAAAACCAGTCTATATTTATTGCTCTATAACTCTTTAATGTCACATTTTTTAAAAAAAATATAAGCATTGCACAGTGTCCTATTAAAAAAATAAAGTGGAAATAAATCTGGAATTTT
This sequence comes from Phormia regina, assembly GCA_001735545.1. NCBI lineage: Eukaryota > Metazoa > Arthropoda > Insecta > Diptera > Calliphoridae > Phormia > Phormia regina. Next base: position 2,359 of record MINK01021566.1, read on the forward strand.
TAAACGACTAGTCCAGCTGGACCTTTAAAAATTAATTTTGCAAATTTCATAACATATTGCTACATTTTTTATTTGTATTTAAAATATACCATTACAAAGTACATAAATACAATAATTTTTGATGTAGGACTATAATTACAATTTTGGTAATTTTTTATAAATGTTTATCTTAAACCTACAACTCATTAATGCCGTTCGGTAAAAGTCATTCACGCGAATAGATCTATGTTCCACTGGAACCAAGGAAACTTGATATAAATAACGTTGATGTGTCATTAAAAATTTTTGGAAAATTTTTTGAACATCAAAAATAAATGAGTTTCAAGTATTGACTGTATATTTATTTACCATTGACTGTATATTTATTTGCGATTGACTGTATATTTATTGAAAGTATAACTTTTTGCTAAGAACTTGAAAATGTAATGCAAGTAATCCATAAACCCAAGTTCATTGCATTTTTTAATACACTTACTAACTAAATGCTATCAATAGTCATTGGGATAATTTATTCCCAGACGATAACATTCAATTTGTTGCAGAGAGTAATTAATTAAATTTTAAAATAATACTGGTTTATTTATTTATTTATTTTTTACTAATTCAATAAACAATAGTCTTATTAAATTTAACATTACAAAGATTCAATTGCGCTTAATTAATTAAATTTTAAGTGCTATACGCTATTCTGTATTAACCCTAAAAGATATTTATTTATGAAGTTTTACATATTGTTATAAAGTTGTTATATTTAAATACAATAGATAGATAAATTCATTAAGTATAAAAATACACTTATAATGTTTCATTTCAATACATAATATGATATTAGTTAAAGCTTAATTTAATTTAAATGGGTATGACTATAGTAATTTAACTTTTAAGGGTTAAATGAAAATAAACGTCATTTTATGATTTCACTATAAACTTCTTAATTGCAGAAAAAAATCAACCGTATTTTTCAGTTTTTATTTGCGATTCAAAGAGAGAAAAAAAAGAAATAAAAACATTTATCTCTTACTTACCATTGCCTAAAGGTGAATAAATATCTTCGTATTTTCATTTTGACTTTTTTTGTGTGGACACATTGTAATACAGAGAATCTGCTTGAAATGGAAGTGAAAATAGCATAAAGAAAAAATATTGCTTTCATTCAACATCAATGAAAGCTGCAGTCAGTTTATTTTTTCTTTTTTTTTTCTTTTTTCCCTCACACGAAGATATTTTAAATAATGACTGCAAGATACATAAGTACGAGGAAAAAAAATCAAATGAAGTGTTCACTATAAGGTGATGATATTTAAATGCATTCTAACATATTTACCAAAAGGACAAACATGAATGAAGAAATAAAACACATACTCCCAAGAATATGTACTTTTAGGGCATTCGTTTATTTCATTTTTATTAACATATTTATTGTGTCAATAAATTAATGGATATGTAGAAGTTGCAAAATTCTATTGCTGAAAAATAAAGAGATACTTTTTAAATAATTAATATAATTAAGGTATTATTTTAAAATTTTGTTATTATGGAAATGTTTAAAACGGGGAAATCCTATATCATGCATATATGTTTATTAGAAAAAAAAAAAAACAGAGCCGTTTAAAAGAATTAAAGTCTAATAATAAAAAGTTTATTGGATTTTTTTAAAAGCATTTTCAAAAAATTAAATTGAGTAAGAAAAACCTTTTGAATATTATTTGTAAAAATATGAATTTATGTACATCGCATGTTACATAAAATTGTTGTTAAATTCCTGGTCTAGGAATTATGCAGCAACAAAAATTCTATAGTATGTAGTAATGATACTATTATTTTACACACAGATGTAAATCGTAAGTACCGATATTAAGTCAGGGTGAATATACTAAAATAATGGACTAATTGTAGGTGAAATGTAATGAAATGTATTGTATTAGACAAGCCCATAAAAAATCCAGAGTTGATAGAAAAAACTGAAAGCAGAACCGTGTTTAATACATTAAAAACCATTAAGTTCAATTATTCGTTTATTAGGCAGAAATTTTATGACTACCTGTATCTTTTATACCCTTCAACATAGTTGTATATAAAAAAGTTAATACTTTCTGGATCCTTGTAAGAAATGATGACGATAAGATGCTTATTGCGTTGTATGGTAATTTATAAATGCGAAAGTATTAAAGTATACTTTAAGGCCAAAAATTTATTTATCGGTAAGATGGTGAAGGGTATATAATATTCGGCACAGCCGAATATAGACTCCGATAACGTTATTATTTAATTCATCATTATGTTTATCACACTGTAACTTTAACACACAAAAGTGTCCGATAAAACCACAAGTCTATTTATAATTGAATTTGATTGTGTGTGATGAGTATTAATTAAACTTTCATAAAGTATTCCATGTAATTATTTAATTAGGACTAATTGTGAATTAATTATTCTTATGAGTCTGTGTATTTTTATTATTTCTCTTAATCATTAATTGAATTTTAATTGAACTCATCACTACTTGTTAAATAGTTGTTCTTAATTATTCTTCGCAATAAATATTTTATAAGTTTCAGCATCATTATTTATTATTATTTTTTTGTAATTTCGTGTTTTTTTTTTTTTTTTTCTTGGAATAAATATCAAGTAAAATCATATATTCAGGACAAATATTTAGTATAATTTATTGAAATTACATTGAGAATAATTGCTTATTTATTTTAAAGAAAGATAAATTCATAAATAAATTCGCATACCAAAGCAACTATAATTAAACAATAATTTGTAATTCGAATACAATTAAACTGTAATTATAATTGAAAATTTTCAAAATCTTTTACTTTGATTTTTGTTTTTGTTTTGATTTGAATGTTAAAAAATTAAAAAATAAATTAATTTTCTTCTTTCAAATTTGAATATTTTAAAAAACATAATTTGTGTAAAAAATTTTTCAAACAAATTTTGACAAATGTTTTACGAGCTTATATTTTATTATGTTTATTAGCATTACAAGGCAAATATACGATTGAATGAAAACCCCTGCTAAAATTGAATATCTTGGAAATTATTCAAACTCGTTTACTTTTGATGTTAAAAAAGAAACGAATTTCTATAAAAAATTATGTACTCTACAATGCTGCATCTAAAATACACATTAAAAACTCTTGATAAGTTAAGTATTCGTGAATATGTTAACGATTTAATATTTATTATATCTTCTTAAAAAGTTTGTAAAATTATTAAAGCAGCTACAAATATTTTTAGTGAAATTTATTTAATGCAAGAATAAAACTTTACAAAAGAATTTACTTCAGATTTATAACGCCAACATCCGTTATAACAAAATATGCAAAATTTCTAAAATATTTAAAATAACTATACACGTTTAGCAATTTAATATTTCAAAACGCCAAAATGATTTTTTAAAGCCATTTGGATAACGATATACTTTAGCTTCACTGAAATAACGTTGCGAGTGTACCTCGCGAAAAATGTATCTTATACGGAATTTCTATTGAGGACACATTAACGAGATATATGACAAATGATGCATAATTTCAAGAGCTATTAGGCTCTGTTTTGAGTTTTGAAATATCCGAAACGACGTAAATTATCCAGTGAAAAACTGCAAAATTTTAACATTTATTAAAAATTTTATTAAAATTTGGTTTCAAGGCTTTTGCAATTTAACGCTAGTTAATTGCACGGTAATTATGCTGGTCCTTTTATACCAGTGTTTATAGTTTACATTAGAAGAATTCGACATTTATGCTAAAATCCGCGATTACAGAAGTAAAAAAACTTGTTAGTTTCAAACTATTTTTTTTTTTTTTTGCATTTTTGACTTTGTGTGCTTTCCGTGAAATCGTTTCAGGTCTTGATTTTTTTCAGTTACGGCAAAAAGTGTTGTTAACATAATTGCATCAAACGTTGTTTAAAAAAGTCATTTTTTAAACAAAATATTTGAAGTTGAAGAGAAATGTCTATAACAAAAACTAAAATAATTAAAATATATATAATTATGGTGTTTTTAAATCATCCATATATAATGTTAAGACGCGAATATAAGTTTACAATAAATTACATTTAAAATATGTATAATTGTTCATAATTGTCTATCTTTAATATTGTACTCAAAATTACGCAAATACTCATGTTTAGTGTGTAATGATATGGATATTATGCGAAATACTCATACTCGAATCGATTCATTTAATTCCACTTGATTAAGTTTGAATTGTATGACAGGCATTAAATGAATTTTATTGAGCATAAATGCTTTCAAAAATGTACACATTCATGAAGACTAGATAATTGTTTTAACTTGGTGAGAATTCAATGGAATCATCATATACACATTTTTACATTTGTATGTTCATTACATCAACAATGAAAATCATAGTTATTAACTAAAGTTATTATTTTCATTGCTAAACACGTGTGAATTTAGATTTTGTTTTGATGGATATTTACATTAATCGCTAAGTAAATATATCGTTATTTAGAATAAGTTTTCTTTTATAAAAATATTTAAAACTGGTTTTGAATTTTGAATAGACATTTTTTGAAGTTATTATAGAAAACGCTACCCATATATGTACTTATATAAAATTTTGTAAAGATGTTCACGTAAATTGGCGAAACAAATTGATACTACAAATTCATACTCTCAAATCCGTAACGGGCGCATTAAAAAATAATTTTTAATGAAATAAATTCATAATTGATTCCAAGAATTTATTAATTTAAAGTACAAGTTCAATGAAAAAATCAACGCTATTATAAGCAATACATAGAAATTTTTTCTTAAATACATTTCTTAATAAAATAAGTAAATCCAGTCATTTGATTTAATTTACTAGTTCATTGATTTGAACTAGTGCATTAAATCTACTAATATATTGATTTAATAAAGAAGAAACATAATGAGCAAATACCTGGCTACCAAAGTTTTTACTAGGAAATATAAATGAATTAAAAAAAAAATTATAGACAGTAAACGAATATTTAATTTTTTCTATTAAGTCCACAAATGCCTCAATTCTAGATTAATTATGAATTTTGCAGTAAAAAATTATCAATAATTTTTTAAAATCATTGGGAAGGAATAAAAAATAAATATTGAATATGATCACAAAAATTCAAGGAGTTTGCATTTGTGCACTGAAAAGATTTTCGAAATTATCTGAAATGGACTTATTGTGTTAGTTTTTGAACCGATCCTTATGAAATTTGTTTATATTTTTCTTGATTATATTAAACTTGTTTTGCTCATATGTTAACATGATACTATCTTTCATTTATGCACAGAAAAAATTATTACCATAATTTTTCCAATTAACACAATTGTTTATATATATTTTTTTTTTGCAAGATGTAATAAATATATTAACGAAAGAATAAAATAAGAAATAAATTTTAGTATGTTTTTTTTCCTATACAAATTTTTAATTCATTCAATCATCTACTTTATTGTTTTAATTAAGTTATTAATTGGAAATATTTTTTTGTTTTGGATTTTTTATTGTTTTTAGTAATTGATATAATCATTTCGGTGAGAGGTGCAAATTTCAACAAGTTTTTAATTGAATGAATTATTTTCATATATAATTGTTATTTGGTGACTTTTTTTGTGTGTGTGTGATTTTTGCAAGTTTAGTTTTAGAACCCTATTTCGGGAAGCGTTTGTATGGGGGTTAGATGAAATAATAAACTGATCATGACCAATTTTAATAGTATTTGTTGTTATGCCAAAATAAACTTATAATGTGCCAAGTTATCTTCTATGTGTACTTTGTGAACAAGTTTTATATGGACAGACAACCAGATTGACGGACGGACAACATTAAATCAAAAAAATGATTCTTATTCGATTGATGTATTTTAAGGTGCGATTTGTAATATTTTTATGCGTTACAAAGATCAACATAAATGTATAATAACCCAACAACCTATACAGATTTTTTTCTTTTTTTTTTTTTGCAATTAACACAATTGTTTAAATTTATATCAAAATGTAATAAATATATTCATATAAAAATAAAATGATTTGTTTTAGTATGATTTTATTTCCCATACACATTTTTAATTCATTTAATTATCTACTTGATTTATTGAATTAATTTATTAATTGGACATATATTTTATTTTATATAATTATATTGGTGTGAGGTGCAAATTTGAGCAAGTTTTTAATTGAATGAATTATTTTCATATATATTTGTTAATTTGTGGCTATTTTCTGTATATGGTGGTGTAGTGTATAAAATGTAATTTATTCTTTTTCCATTGCCTGTCTAATGCTACGATCGTGGTTCATTTGGAATGCATCAGATAATGCGTGACTGATTTAAGATTTCACAATATTCGGACTGAAAATTAGTCTTGCTCAGTCAAGAATTACAAAAGTGGTTTACGTAACAATTATGTTTAAAATGGTGGTTACTGTATGGGATAATAATTTCATCAATGGAAATAGTAATTCAACTAGCAGGAATCGAAACTGAATTATCTGTAGAAAAACGCTACATCGAATTAGGCTGCCTGTACGAAAATGCGTTTCTGATGATTCACAAACAGTAAATCAAAAACAATGCACATTTATATTCCAAGTATTTAAATGATTATCACTAACATTATAAGAAATATTCATTCCAACAACCAAAAAAAAAAATTAAATGAAATGATACAAAAATTATGCTATTTTTTTTTCGGTCTATTTTTTTTTAAATAAAAGTTTATATGTATGTACGGTATATGTATGTAGAAATTTTCACTAAATTGAGAATAAATTCAAAAATTCTTCATCAATTATAATAATATTTATTATTTTATTCATTTTGTAATCGAAGTAACACATGGAAAAAAGATTATAATTAAATTCCTTCTAAAGCAAGTTACAAGTACGAAAACAGTCACCATAACTACGATTATGTACGTATTGCAAACGTAAACGTAAATATAATCGCAAAGGGATTTAACGAATAAAGGTAATTGTTAAATATGATTTTACAACCGCAAAATACATTGATTGTATTTAGTAAAAACTTTTCTTTTTATTTATTCACAAACAGTAAAAAATTTGTGTGAATTTAAATATTTTAATGACGAACCACATTAATTATTAAAATCATAAATTAATTTGTCAAGCCTACAAAAATCATTAAGCGACGCACACACACACATATACACTAGGTGGCACCATTTATATGGAGAAACAATAAGGTATCGTCGTTCCCAGCTCAAAGGAAAGTTTATTTCCTTCTAAGACATCATTTTTCAAAATTTTGGTCTTGATATTACCTTTTCGTGAACTAGATCAAAATGAAAATATGTCCTTTTCGGGATTTTAATTTTTTTCATATTTCTCGCTAAGGAACAATACAAAAATTTAGTATCGTAAGAAACGACTATGAGATTATGATTTTGGACCTGATCCTAAATTTTTGTTATGTCATTAAATGCTCCTTTCTTGTCATACCAGGTTTGCATATGGTTCGTTTGGAAGAAATACGAAAATATTCAAAAAGCCCGAAAAGATAATGTCAGGACCAACATTTTGATAAATGGTATCTTAGAATGAAGTAAATTTTCATTATTCTAATCACCACCCTAATATACATATATCTTTTGTACAATATTTGTATGTACTTATTACAATTACACATATCCATCTAAAAATTTTGTAGTAAATTTATTTTATGTATTTGTGTGTATATAACAACAATGGGCAATTGTGGCCCTCAGGGTTTTTTCTTAGAAATGGAATGTTTAAAAAAATCATAAAAACTTAAAAAATATTTAGCAAAAGTATTATGTTCTTAAAAGCAGTTTTTTTTAGTTTTTATTTCAAAAGAGTAATTCCATATCAAAAAGGACAAAAAATGTAATTTTCAGATTTGATTTTGATATCTCTCATATTTAATCCTTTTTGAGTATATTTTAATATTTTGATGATAGTTTGTTATACCTCATGAAATATTTTTTTTTCCAAATTTGAAAAAAAAAAAGATTTAGCTGGACAGAATCTTTAATACCCTTTACCATGGAATAAGATTTGGTTTTATACAAACAACAAGCGCAACACTGTTAATCATTAAATTACTAATCTACTTGCCTATACTAAAACAACAAAAATGATCAATATAAATGTTTTTGTGTGTATTTATATTATTAACAAATTCGTTTGTTTATGAACAAATTTTGTTGGTTCAAAAAAAAAAAAAAAATGCATTTTGGTCGATATCGCGGATACTAATGAAACGGCTTATTTTAGAAAGAAATTGGAAGAAAGATTTTGTGTTTTTCGTCGCTAGTTTGTATAGGAGCCTAGAAAAGAAGACAACAAATACGATTTATGGGAGTATCATCGGCTTTTTGCCGATATCTCAGTTATTTATTAACCGATTTTTCCCATTTTTACTAGCGTTTTTTTCTAAAGAATATTACCAATAATTTGATGTATAAAATATATATATCCGATAACTGGGGCTGATTTTAACAGACAGGCGAACATATTTATATCAGCTCCCCTATCAATAAGAATCCAGAATATATATACTTTTCGGGATCTTAGAAGAATATTGTAGAAATTACAAAAGGAATGATAAACTTGTATATGCCATTTACACCTATAGTGAAGGGTATAAAAATGAGAATAATAATAACGATTATTTTTTAATAAATTCATATAGAGACCTAACCGCGAAAACGTCGGAAGCGCAGAAAACAAAACTTTAAAGGAGAAACATTTTTGTTATTGCTTACACTTTGATTTATGTATGAAAAATTTCACTTACGATAAAATTTCTTTCTTTCTGATAAATTTCAGTTTTGCATTTTTTATAACGTTGAAGTATTAATAAACCCCTTTGCTTCAATAAAAAAAAAAATTGGTTAAAAATTTTAAAACACCTTTGTTTTAATGTGCATATGTTCTGTTTTTTATACCCTACACCACCAAAGGTGTGTAACGCCTATGTGTACCAAAATTCGGGAAGGAGCCAATTATAAAAACATAATATTGCAGAATA
>MINK01021575.1:0-11918 GCA_001735545.1 Phormia regina
AAATATATATTATGATTCAGTGAACCATATTAAAATTTTGATTGTGTGTAATCATGAACATGATATTATTAAAATCAAAGAGAAATAACTGTACAATCACTGAATAGTTGTGGTGATCATGGTGTGACAATGTTTTTTTTTTCTGCGTGTATTACCTGCTTTAATCGTTATTACTGTGAATAACCAAATAAGTCGCTCAGTCAATCCCTTAGTGACTTTACCCTTTTATATGTACAGATGTATAGATTAACTATTATATGAACACAATATGACCAATGTTTTAAAAATAATTTGGGAAATTTTTAGATGATTAACAAACCAAACGAATAACGACCATTGTCTATAAAAATGCACTGTAGTGTACACCAAATTACAATTTAAAAGCAGGTTAATGACTTGAAGTATTTTGTTTTATTTTTGTACATTATTTTTGAAGTGTCAGCTAAAAAAAAGTTGTTTAAATTACTTAATTATGATGGTGAAGTAAATATACAACAAAAGAATAGTTTATATTTCAAGCGGAACGAAAATATTTAAGAGACACTGTGAAACAGAGAAAAAACAAAGATTTAGTTATTAGATTTTAGGTAATTAGAGTCACTTTTTGTTTGAAACCGTAATGTGATAGATTAAAATGATAAATTAGGTACCAAATATTAGCTGAATGTGAACGTTAATATTTAAGTTACATTTACTTTTAGAAATATTTAGCTACTTTAATCCTTATCGAGGGAACTTTAAAGAGTTGAAGCTTCTTATCAAATTATGGAAATTTTAAAATTACACAATAAGTTATTTGTTTCAACGTTGTTAGTTAGTTTGTTTTTTTCTTCTGAATGTTAATTTTGTCCTAATTTGGTTTGTAATTACCTACAGGTAAATTATGGCCAAGTTTGCAATAATATTATACATATGTGTGTAAGTGTGCGTATGTGTATGTTTATTTATAATAACTACCACTCATGTAATGCACCAAGTGCACTTGTAACCTTATTGTGCTAATAACTTACATACGCACATAAATGAATACTCTAAGAGATACATAAATATAAGTAAGCACTAACGAGAGTAGTTTGAAAATTTTCTCTATATTTATTGAAAAGCATCCAATTTGTATTATTAATGAAATTAAATGCATAATATTACAATATAATATTCTTTTTAATCAACCCTCTTAATTTTAAACATACTTTTGTGTAACTGTCAATTTTACCACATGTTTAAAACTTCAACTCTTTGTGTGCATATATGCATGTACATGTGCATGTGTGTGTTTATATAACTATAAGTTTATGTTCAATTTTGTTTGTGCAGTGTCATTTCTAATGCTTGACATTTAATGTTGCTACTACTACTGCTGCTGCTGCTGTTGTAAGTTCTATATATATATTTTGCAGTGAAAATATGACTTTGTGCAATGTTGCATTGTAGTCTCGTTACAATAAAGCTATTTTGACATTAATATGCTCATATACAGATAGACAAGTACACAGTGGCATACAAACTAATATAAGGAGACACTTCCTGGGGTGCACAAATTTATATACTATTGTATGTTTATTGACAAGATCTAATGATTACAAACATGTTGCACTGACAATAATGTGATAAATATAAAGAAAATTTTAAATTTCTAAAGAATTGTATACATTTCAATTATGCGGTTGGTGTAAATTCGGAGGAATATTAAATTCGGAGGAATATTAAATACTAAGATATAAGAATTTCATTAATTTAGGATATTTATTATAATGAAAAGGTATAGAGCCCAAGTGATATTTGTAAGGGATTTATGGTCGATTAAGTGGTTTTCGGAAGCTATGATCAATTATGAAAGCCTCTTATTATAAGAAAGATGAGAAATAATGGATCAATCATAATTCATTACAACAGGCTTAATAAACAAATAAATAAAAATATTATAAATATAAAATACTAGCTAGTGCCCGTTGTGCTTCGCCACCTCCCAATAGATAGATGTTTCAAGTGCAAAATTTGAAAATTCAAGCTCTAATAGTTTCCCAGACATACTAATTTACGTATTTAATTTTTATGGGAGGGACCATACCCCCATAATTCGTTAATTTATTAAACAAATGTTTTCATGGATGTCAAAATTCTTTGTGCAAAATTTGACCATTCCAAATCCAATAGTTTCCTAGATATACGAATTTTTGCATTTAATTCATATGGGAGATACTATGCCCCCTACTTCTAGTCCGCCCATATTTTTCTTAAATATTAATATTGATACCAAAGTGGCTCCGACAAAATTTTAGAATTCTAACTGTTATATTTTCTCAGATATGATAATTTAATATTTTCTTTATATGGGAGGTGCCACGCCCACTACTGCTAGTTTACCAATTTTTGTCTAAAATATTCATATTGAAGCTAATGCTAGTCGTACAAAATTTGAGCTCTCTAACTTTTATAGTTTCACTGATATAAAAATGTTGGTATTAACTTTATATGACAGATGACATGCCCACTATTTCGTTTTTGTCCATTTTTGCACAAAATGTTCACACTGATACTTAAATTTAATGTATAAAATTTGGGAAAAGTAAATGTTATAGTTTCCTTAATTTACGGCATTTGGTATTGGCAAACAATATTTGGTGTGTGATGTGCCACACTCTCTATTGCTAGTTCGCCTATTTTTTTCCAGAATGTTCATATAGGTGTCAAAGTTGTTCGTGCAAAATTTGAGGACTCTAGTATTACCAATTTCCGAGATATACTAATTTTAATAGTTATTTAGTAAGTGGGCGTGTCGCCTCGCCCACATGGAATTTCAAAATAAAAAGTAGCCTATGTCCGTCCGTCTGTCCGTCTGTTGAAAGCAGGATAGAACTTGAACGGAAAATCGTAGAGTGACGAAATTTGGCCCAATTATTTCTCATATACAAGGTTTGTTTGGGATTTGAGCAAAATCCGTAAGTAAACAACAAAGTTATGGGCAAAATATTAGAAGCACCCTGTGCTGCTAAATCAGTTTTTTGCTGATATCTCTAAAAAAAACCACGTATGACAACGAAATTTTGTACGCAAAATTTGAGGGTCAATAAAAACTCAAAAACCGAAAATGGAAGTGGTCCGTCCGTAAAATTTGAAAAACTTGATGGTGGGTATAATAGATTCGGCCGAGCCGAATATAACATTCGCACTTGTTATATTTATAGATATTGAGACCAATAGCAATATGTATTAGCTATGAAAGGACTCATTCGTTTATCTTAATTTTTTTTACTGCACAGAAAAATTATCGGGTCGCAATCTTGTGGTATTCCCTATGTTTTAGAGTCGGTTTCTTAGTTGATTTCCGTCCGTTAGTCTGCTAGGCTGGATCTTTGTGTACGAAGTATATGTCGAAGTTATAACGAAATCTGGATTAAATTTGGCCATAAATAGTTATTTTGATACAAGGACGAAGTCTATTAAAATTATTTGCGATGGGTCCATTATTTCGACTAGTCCCTATACAAATGTTTTCCTAGAATAGGGTGTAAGTGCCTTACATACGACAATATTTTGAATCAAATTTTGAACAAAGATCTGCCAATATTGTAACGCAGATAAAAAGTCATCAAAGTATACCGATCAACTCAGAATCATTGTTTGACTCGATTTAACCATGTCAGACCATCTGTCTAGTTGGCTGGCTGTCTATGTAAAGCTTGTGCGCAAAAAACAAGTCGTAATTTTAAAGATAATTAGATGAAATTGGTTACATATTACTTTTTTGTGCAAAGACGAAGCCTATTAAATTTGGTCGTGATGGGTCCATTATTTCACCAAGTCTTCATACAAATGTCCTTCCGAAATTGAGTTTTAACGCCTTGAAAATATAAATATTTTAACGAAATTCAACACAAATAATTCTGTATTAGTATTTTTTATTTTTCACGTTTCGCCATAAACGGCACCTTTCAGAATTTTGGTACAGATAGACAATGGTGTACTGTATCATATGGTCGAGCTTGACAAACTATATCTTTTTCTCTAGTTGATTGAATAAATTTATGTTTTTTACAGTAGTTTTATACATGTATATTAAAATAAATAAATAAATTAATTACGTAAAGAATGTTCCTAATTATTTGCACCCATTTTAGTCAGGCAATAAATTCGGTTCCCAGCAAAAACTTTGCTTGGTAAGCTACCAAGTATAATTGGAAATAAAATTAAAAAATAACTAGTTATTTTTGTTCGAGATGTCCCTGAATTCATGAAGTTATTTTTAGACACTATGCGTACTCAAAAATATGTACCTAAACGAAAATAAAAATAAAAAAAATAGGAAAAAAGTTTGTCCATTTTAATAACTTAATCAGAACGCTAACGTCTTACTCAAGTACAAAACTTCTTTTAGTATAAAACTTCTTTTAGTATAAAATTAATTTTCAGACATTTTACTAAAAAACTAATAGAACAGAATAGGGTTGAACCAACGACCTTCTGGTTTCTAATCCTGCGCTCTAGTCAATTGATCCAAGTAATTGTAACTTACTCTGTTATTATAATATTGAGTACTTATTTATATAATCTAGAGAATGTAAATAATAATGACGTCTCATTACCAAGAAAGTACTAAGTGGTTGCCGAAAACTGAAAAGTTTTTGCGGTGTTACAGCAACGAATCTATTTCATCAGCGCATAAGACACATAATTATGGCAAGAGATTAAAATTGTTTTATGTCATAGGTACCCTATTTTCAACCCGCTAAATTTCGTCCCTGATGAGTTTGTTAAGTGCACCTTCCAAACTGTAATATTGTACACACGTCTGTTATGTATATACCAAATTTCACGCAAATTCTAAAAGTCCAACAGAAGTTATAGATTTATTTAAAAAAAATTTCGATACATAACAAACTTACTTGACCCCGGTTAAAATATTTCATGTGATTTCATTAGATCTACAAATCAATTAAAGATTTCATTGTTATAAAGTAATATCCTTAATATAATGAAAATTATTGCAAAATATTTTAATTTTTTCATTTCTTTTAATACACAATTAAGTTTTTCTGCAAAAAAAAAAAAATGTACAAAATGAAAAATAAACATTTCACAAAGAGAGAAAAAATAACAACACTTTTGAGTGTTAATTTAAGTCTCTTAAGAGAATTTCAATTTATTCTTCTACAACTTTAGCAAAAGAAAACGAAAGAAACTAAAACAAAAAAAATGAACACCATTGTAATAACAAATAATACAAGAAGTAGACAAAGTGGCACCGTTTGCACCTACTCAAGGGTAAAGAAGTCTTTTACACCAAATGGTACTTTTTGGGACATTTTAAATGACAACAACAACAACAGCCACAGCAGCAACAGAAATCAACGGTATGACATTTAAAAGTACAATTCTGCTTAGAAACATTTATGGACCCTTGGTGTTTGTAGTCATTTATAAATAAAGTAGCAACGAAATGCTCGTAAATAAAGTGGAACAAATAGCAGTTAAGAGCTTTTTAGTTTTTTTTTTGTTGTTCAGTACTAAAGGGAATTTAATTATTAAAATAGTTAAAAATTTTATAAATTTAAATTTTTTATATATGTAGATGAAAAGTTTTCATATAAATTAAAATGTTATTAAAATGTAAAATTAGTGTTGTTATAATTAAAATTAAGTTATTTTTAAATAATAACTTAATTATAATTTAATATACATTAAAACACAATTAAAATAAAACTTTTTTTTTTAGAGCAGGAGAAAATTTAAACATTTAGTTATTGATTGTAAAACGCGTGATACAAAAGTTTAAACGAAGTAGAAAAAAAATGTATAAATTTTTATTTTTATTATTATTAACTTGGTGTCAAGTGTTAAGGGCCTCCAAGCAAAATAATGTAAGTTTATTATAAATTTTAAAATTTAAATAAAAAAACCTTAAGGAGAGTGAGAACTTTAAATTTAAAAATAGAAATTTAAGGAAAATTCCTAGCTGATGTTACACGGTTTGGGCAAAAGCAACATAAATGGTAATAAGTCAAAAACTTTGAAACCACTGAACTTATTTAAATGGAACTTAAAACATCGATTGGGGAGAAGTTAGGCTTTCAGAATATTTTTAGATGGAGTCTGTGGCTACAGCATGGGCAGCGCTACAGTAAGCCAAAGTGAAAGACATATCGGAGCTTATTACTTTTACAAATATTTACCGATTTGCAATATTTTTAGATTTTTGAATTCTGCTAAGCAAGACAAGGAACAAAACAGGCTTATTGTGCTAAATTATCTCGTAGGGTTTAAAAGATATTTAACTTTAAAAAAATTAAATTTCGCATTTTTGGTCTTGACTTTTTTTCAATTTTGCCCTATAACTTTTAAACTAAAATTTCTTAATTTTTTTTTTCTTTTTTGAAAATATGTTGAAATTCTCTACAAATTCCCTAAGCAAGACAAGGAAATAACATGCTTATTATGCTAAATTATCTCATAGATATTTAACTTCAAAAAATACATTTCTCATTTTTGGCCTTGACTTTTTTGCAATTTTGCCCTATTTATTTCAAATTTCAAATTTATTTACACGAAACGTTGCAAATACAAAGTAGTCATATTGTATACCATTTTAAAGGAAATTGTGTCCTCTTTAAAACCATGTATAATAAATTTTACAATTTTGAAATTTGTAGTACACTTTTCTTGAAACAATACGAATAAATGCAAATTATGTTCATATGGACACACATTTCAAAAATTTGGGACTGAATAATTTCTAAATATTTAAAGCTATCAACATAATTTTCTCATGTGATAAAAAATATTGAATAGAAAATTGATCAGTTTAGAAATCAGAAAAAAATGTATAATAATTTTACTTTGTATTTTTGGGAGTCGAAATTATTATTATTGAAAATATGGGTATTTTTGGAAAATTGCCTCGTGTGACCAACTTCACCAAAAGGCTGTCATAATTTTTTGCAGAACCTTTAAGAACATATTGATCTATATAATTTAACTCACAGAACTACCAAAACCGACAATAATTTTTTTTTACAGACTTAAAAATTTAAACTTCTCTTCCAAAATTTACCATATTTGACCACTGCTGGATGTAGGGTGCACATTCAGAACTTTTCAAGAATACACTTACACCTTTGCTTGGGGTCCCTTCTTTCAGAAAATATGAAAAAATATTAAACTTTTTTAACAAAATTTTTTAAAAAAGTTAATTATATAAAATTACTTTTTTGGCCAAAAATTGCAATTTTTAAGACATGTTTTCAAATTTTGACTTTGAAAATTTTTCTCTTTTTATCGAACTGATATACGAAAAAAATTTTCCATTAGCATAATTTGGAAGATTAAAGAGAATTTCAACATATTTTTAAAAAAAAATTTAGAAATTTTAGTTTAAAAGTTATAGGGCAAAATCGCAAAAAGGTCAAGACCAAAAATGAGAAAATTATTTTTTGAAGATAAATGTGTTTTAAATCATAAGAGATAATTTAGTACTACAATAAAATTTAGTACAATACGATCACTTTTTTCCTTGTCTTAGGAGAATTCAAAAATTTAAAAATATTTTAAATGTTTTTCACTCTCGAGGAAGTCAATTTTGGCCCACTGTAGCGGCTTCCGTGCCGCAGCTACATTCCCCATCTAATAATATTCTAAAAGTCTAACTCCCCCTCTATTAATATTCCAAGATTCATCAAAATCGGTTTAATGGTTTCAAAGTTCCAAACTTATTGCCATATATTTTGCTTTTGGTCCCTTTCTGCGTTATAATGACCCTATTATTCTAGCTATAGATCTATTTGGAACTTAAAATCTTAATCATTCTGTTTTATTTTCTTAATTTAATTTCCTCCTTTAACTAATCCTCTGTAACTTATTTTCTTTAGGCTTTTGTTGGCATAGTTCTTACTGATATTCAAACTGAAAATTATGTCAAGGATATTGTTACCCTATTAGATGTACATTTTGTAACATATCAGGGTCGTCGGGCTATAAGTGGTACTTTTAACTATAATCAAATTATACCCAATATGCATATGCAATTTACATTGAACTTTGAAAAACCCGATAAAACTCGTTTTGAAGTATTGGATCTAATGATAAATGTTTGTAATTTTCTTAATGGTACTTACAATAGATTAAAAATTCCCCGTTTAGTATTCAAGGAATTGACTAAACAAAAAGGATTTCCCAAAAAATGTCCCATTGAAGCGGTGAGTTGTGTGATTGGACTTTTTGTATAGATGAACATCATATTGTCTGTTATAATTTTTTCATTTATTCTTTTAGAATACAAATTATACACTGGAAAATTATGAATTTGATGTACCTCAATTTCCTTTGCCAAATTTGAAATTTTTAGCCGCCGTTACACTTTATAGATCCGATCAGAAAAGTAAACTTATTTATATTGGTGTAAAGGGAGCAACAAAACGCTCACGTAGTTAAATCTTATTTTTATTTTTTGAATTTAATATTGAAAAAATTATTAATGATTGATTTGTAGTCAATAATTTTTAATAATAATAAAATTAAAACACATAAAAATGATTTAAAAAATAACTGTTGCTTTTTTTCTTTATTAAAAAAATTGAAAAAAGTTAAAAGATTTGAAAAAAAAATATTAAAGTAATGAACAAATTAGGATTTGCAACAGATTATAAATCTCTAAAAGTTTTACAAATTGATAAAATTTAAATAAATTTATACGCATGTATATCGTTTTTTGATAAATATGAACCGATCTTTGTGTATAAAATTTATTTCAGTTCAATTTTATTTTAACCAGCCCGTCATATATCAAAATTTATTTAAATATACTGGTCTATAAAATTTGTTTCGTGCTCCTTAAAAAAAGTATATGGACTGGAGGAATTCCGCATGCTAAATTTGAATCTGCTTTCAGTTTTTCCCCATCAGGTCGAGATTTTTTTATGGGCGTGTCTAATATTGCGTTCAAAATAAGCTGATTATAATAGTATATTTAGCCATAAATCGTGAACGTTAAGTACGATTTCAATAGTTAAGAAGATATTTTAAAATTAGTGTCCGAAAAAATGTTCATGAAAAAATTAAAGGTTTATTTTTTTACTCAAACACCCTTTTAAAGGTGAAAGCGTCAAAACTATTTCAGTTTATCAAAGTTGGTAAAACTATGAGTAAATAAAGCTACGTGTCAAAAAAAAAAAAAATGTTTGCAAAAACCTTAATTACATTCATATTTAAGTTAGGATTCTTAAGCATATAAGGCCAAAAACAAAAATAGGTGTTTTGCTTTAAATAAAAAAAGTGGATTAGATGGAATTTAACATGATAAAAAAATCAGCTTTTACTTTTCTATTTCACCATTGCTTTATTTCAAGAGTATGACTTCTATGACCTCGCCTTTGGGCAGACACACTCTTAAAGCTCTAGAACGACTTGTCCTGTTAGTCTTTTAGCTGAATTTATATAATTGTTTGTACAGTTCATATTTCCGTAGTTATTCGGTTATTAGTAGAGAAAAATTATTATTATTTTTTTTAATGTGGAAAATTTTGCTTCATAACTCTGAAATACTTGAGTGAATAAAAAAAAATTGCTAGAATGGCAGGAGTTAAACATGAATATGTATTCACTTTTTCTATCACGTACTGATTTTTTTTATGACCTTTTTTTATCACCTTATTTTGCGGTCACACTATTATGTTCGAGAATGGTTTTTCAAATTTTAGACTATAACTCAAAAACCGTTGGCATGATTCTGTTAAATGAAACACCAAATGATGCATAAGAAAATTGTCTCCGTGGCACGTTAGTAATTTTTTATGTTAACATGTGTGTTAATAAAAATGATATTGTAACGCAAACAAAAAATTTTCGTACCCCCAAGTGACTCAGAATCACTTTCAGAGTCGATTTAACGATGTCCGTCCGTCTGGTTGGCTGGATATCCATGTAAAGTTTGTGCGCAAAGTACAGGTCGCAATATTAGAGATAATTTGATGAAATTTGGTAAAAATAACTTTTTTTTTTGGCACAAGGACGAAGCCTAATGATTTTAGTCAAGAACGGCATATTAAATATTTTAATGAAATTCAACGGAAAGATCGGTCCATAAATTACCATAGCTCCCATATAAACCCCTCTTTCAAAAATCACTTTAATAGACATAAATCCCAAAACAATTTTAATATCTATTTAATATTCGACATAAATATCACTTTTATAAGCATAAATGATAGTGCAAAATTTCATGAAAATTGGTCCACAATTGACCATATCTCCCATATAAGACCCAATTTCGGGAATCACCAAAAAGTGCATAAATACATGTGAATCTTAATATCGACGTAATATTTCGTATTAGTATTTTTTTATTTTTCACTTAATATCATTATAGGTCTATTATAGGCTACTTCCCGAATTTAGAACACATAGGCCAAGGTGTATGGTATCATATGGTCGGGCTAGACCGACTATACCTTTTCTACCATACAAAAAATGGTTCTTAAAGGAAAATTATAAATAGATTCCCATTTTTTACTATAAAATACACGAAATTCCTTTTCGGAGAAAACACTTAAAAATTTGACTTTTTCCAGTAAAATTGTCACCCTGTCGCTTATTAAAAAATTTTTTGCGGGTTTAGCCAACATATGGGGTAACTTTCTAAGGTGTTTTTATTTTAATATCAGCTTTGATATATTTGTGCTCCACAAAAAACTAAAAACACAAACATTTAAATTAACGAAATTCTGTAGAGCTAGCGGGAAAACTGTTACCACAACTGCCCTTGGATTTGTTTAACATGCATTCATATTAAGCATTCTTTTAGAAATATGAAAAAAATGTAGGGTCGAGAGGAAAATAATGGATTTCGAAGTAAAAAGATGTTACCACCTTTTTGAAAAAAATCACAATTTTTTCAAATTCTCTATTTCAAAATAATATAACCTTTTATATAAAACACATAGATATATGATCCTTTCACAAAAATTGTTTAGAATTTTGTATAGAATCTAGAGAATATTTTAGAAAAAATTTTAGGACACAAATTGCGCTCGCCAAGTTAACAAAAAAAAAAAAAAAAAAAAAAACTTAAAAAAATTCCCCAAAAATGGGTCAAAATTTAACTTTGGTTCAAATATCTCTAAAAGTAAAAGAGGTAATCCACATATGTAAAGATATTTTTGGTAGAGAATTATAAGGACTATCTGTTGCAAAGTTTTTTCAATCAAATCATAAATAAAATTTTGGAGACGAGGGGTGGAGAGGGGTCCACCCCTCGTCCCCCAGACCCGCTACGAACCTGTCTTCCTACAAATCAATTGCCATGCATCTCAGGATAGCTCATGTGAAATTTCATTTAAATACATCCCGGAGTTTTAAAGTTACAGAATTCTTTCTAAAAAATTCCGTTTTGGGACCACTGTGCATCATCTTTAGGTATTAAAACTTTTCTTGACTTTTCTTCTGTGTTTTCGGTATCATAATTTTCAATTTAGAATAATATCTAAATATTCCAATTTTTTAAGTTCACATTTAGTGACCCTTGAACGAAACCAGTTCAGTGTCATCTTTTGAACTTTTTACAATCTTTTGCATAAGCAAAAGTATTAAGACTGGTTTCAGTTCTCCATCGTTTATAATTCTTATAAGACTGGGTATTATGATTACTGTTGAAGGACTTTTGTATGCAGTGAGTAATTTCAGAGCAGAGCCTTCTGATATTTGGTTAATCGGTTGGAACCCCTTTATCACATAACTCCGTTTGTCTCCTGAAATTTGGTTAATCGGTTGGAACCCATTTGGTATCACATAACTCCATTTGTTTCCCTTATTTTTTACATTTGTTTTTGAACGTATTGCCACTTAGTTGTTTCCCTTGGATGTGGATTCTACAAAAGTATTTGTATGATTTGATTGTAATTACTGTATTTATTGTGATACATGCCACAGTG
>MINK01021593.1:0-15092 GCA_001735545.1 Phormia regina
GCTATTATAAAATATTTGTTTTCGTAATCGTTTTCCAAACAATTCTTTTTCTGTGTGTATAATATTTTGTAATATTAATATTTCCGTAGTTATTCGGTAATTAGTAGCAAAATAAATTATTTTTTTAAATAATAAAAATTTTAATCCATAACTCTGAAATTGTTGAGCGAATAAAAAATATTTTGGATCTCCCTTGAGGACAATTTTCTTATACATATCATTTCTAAAAATCGAGAAAACGGTTCTTGAGTTATAGTCTAAACATAGCAAATCAATCTCGAATTTTATAGAGTGACCGATTTCAGTTACAAGTTTATTTCCGAAAAAATTTCGATTTTGTCCCACTGGGCATTGGTAGGAAGTATTACGTAGTGTTGAAAAAGTGTTGTTTAACCCATGGTTGTTATGGATAGGATAATTTTTATAAATCTTTTTCTTCTCTTAACACTTAATAAAAATAATGTTAATATTTGTTTAAATAATTTAAAAAAGAAAATATAGTCGATCAAGACCGATTAAGACTTATAATAGACTAATATTTTTATTAAATTGAAAATAAAATATAAATAACATTTATATGATTTCATGCCTCTTAGAGCGATTCCCGGAAGTGGGTTTATATGAAAACTATACTAAATTATGGAGTTATTTTCATTAAATTTTTCAATGTTGTATCTTCCTAAATAAAACTAATTATTTTCGAATATTAACTTGATAATAACATTTGTAACGAATTTATACACGTTAATACATATAAATTCCGGAGGAGGGGTTTATATTAGAACTATGGCTATTTAAATTCATTAAAATATTGGCATATGTAAGGCATATATAAACCCTGATTCCAGAAGGACATCTGTGCGGGGACTAGATGAAATAATGGAGCGATTGCAATCAATTTCAATATGTTTCGTCCTGGTGTCTAAATAACTAATGGTGTCAAATTTTTTATCTTCAAAATTTAGACCTGTACTTGGTTCACAAGGTGTATGTTTGACGTACACAAAAATATTCCTCTGAAACAATTTATTTGTACCTCAGCAAAAAAGGTACTGAAAAGAACTCTAAAAGAATGTTGTCATTGCAAGGAAGTACTTATTGTTGAAAAAGTGCTGCAGAAGTTCTTAGTATTACAGTAATTTTAGCCGATAATTTTTTATTTATATTTGCTTTCTTTAAACAAATATAATCTTTGAAGGCGTTCAATGTTTAAATGTATTATTACAGGACAACTACAAGGTAATCTTTCTGAAAGCTTAAGTCCTCCCCTACAATTTGCTCATATATTTTAATTCGATGCGATCAGTAGTTTATGTTATATAGATTTATTACCAAAATTTTTGTGATCGGCCTCAATTTTCTATGTAAGAGGAATCCTATTTTGGGTCCTACTAGTTCCACTTCAAAATTATATTTAAAGGCCTCATTTTGTAAAACGAAACGAGATTTGTATGGAAAAAAATTTAATTTCCCAGCGTTCTTCATGAGGTCCTAAATTTATCTAGCCAATAAGAAGTTACAGGTTTATTTATCCCCATTGTGCAATAATGTGAAACGCAGCCGATCGACAGATATGCATTTATTTCAGAAAACATGATCAGCTGATTTCACAATCAGTTTCTGATTAATCATATTATTTTGAAATTAAAATGGACACTCTGTAATCAATATAAGATGAAAAAAAAACTTATTTTATTTACTTTAAGGTATGATGAAAATCGATGTCGCCTTAAGAAAACCCTATTCTGTATACACCGATCTGTGGCCAGTATTTTGGAACTATGGAATACAAAATATAAAGAACTCACATTAGTTGATGCTAAAGCATTAGCAGAAGTAGAATCACCATTCGAAATATTTGAATTTGCGGTAAATAAAATTCAATTTTATAAATTTATTTAGATAAAATCTATAAAAAGAAATCTTCTTTACCAGTATATCGTAGGAAAGCATATTGAAAACACCAAGACCCTGTTGGAAAATCAATGGTATGGAGAAATTCATAGTATTTTATTAAAAGCCAGTTTGAAGGGTATTTTGCCGGATGTTAGAAAACTAAGATTAATACAACGTTTCTATAATTGTGTGGCAGCCTTAATGACCCAACAATTGGAAGATATGTGTATAAGAAGTTTGAAAACTTTTGCTGATTTTATATGTGATTATGGGGTAAGTATGACAGAATATTAGGCATTGCTTTAAATATTAATGAATAACATTTTTTTCCAGAAATCGAATCCTGGCTTTAAAATCTCTTTGATGTTGGAAGATGAGGATGTAATAGTTTTTAATCCCAACTTTTCCAAAATACAAAGTGAAATGACACGCATTATTGATTCCATAGTCTTGGCTATACAAAATTTACCACGCATTGAGGGTAAACTTTATACCGATCTTCGTATAACAGAGAAAACCTGTTTAACACCTGCTATACCTCAATCTATAATAGCTGATACACGTAATCGTATTTGTGCTTTGCTGGAGGAGCAAAGAATTGGTCCCGAATTGAGATTACAAGATTTTGATAAATACATAGATTTAATGAATGGCAAGGACTCGGAAAGAATATCAAAATTTATGCAAGGTGATCCACCATTTCAAGCATTTTGCGATATGGTATATCAATATCGAGATAAAGAAAATCAAATAGCTAAAGATGTTTGGGGTGTAATACGTATGGGTCTTTATGAATTTCATCGTGAAAAATTCATTTCAAATTTAGAAACCTTTGGCCGTTATATGCAAGAACAATTGCTGACACGTATGGTTAATGATCAACAGGCCAAAATTTCAAAATTGGGTAAAGAATATGAAGCTATAGCCAAAAAGGCTTTAACTATTCCCAAAGATACTGCTGAGCTAATGAGTTTGAAGGCTTATGTTATAAATACCGAGGAGAATGTGGTGCCCGAAATGGAACAAAGATTACGTGTTAATATGGCTCATATACTGTGGCTAATGGATCATACTTTATATTCTCCTTTACAAATTAAAAACAATAGCAATACTTTTCAATGGTATTTAAAGTTACCCTCCATTTTTGAAGAACATCGTTTGATAATTGCCGATAAAACTATAGAATATCAAGAATTATTAAAGAAACGTATTGAAGCTTTTAGACGTGAGTTACAAACTTATTACGATCAAGTTCAGACCTATGACGAATGGGGTGATATAAAACAATTATCGAAATATAAGAGAAAAGCTCAATTACTTGATAATCGTTTGGTAACAGCTATGGATACCATAGATCGTATTAATGAGGAAGAGACTTCTTATGGCTGGGAGTTGTCTCAGTATATTATAAGGAAAAAAGCCCATGATCAATTGAAACCCTATAAAACTCTGTTCGATGCGGGGCAAGAATTCATGGATAAATATGATTTATGGATGAATTCACAAGTGGGTAGTTTTGATCCCGATGAAATAGATAATGATGTAGCGAATATATATCGCATTATACAGAAATTGGAAAAACAAATGGGAGATCATCCCACTACCATGATATTGATAAAGGATGTAAGGTTTTCTGAATATGGAATGAATTTTTATATTAAATTTATAGGATTAATTTTTCTTAAAAAATCTAGATTAAAGATCAAATCGAGGCCTTCCGTGAGCATATGCCTACCATTAGCACTTTGGGTAATCCTGGCATGAAAGCTCGTCATTGGGAATTAGTTTCAGAAATTATAGGTTTCCCCATTAAAGTTTCTGCCGATTTGACTTTAGCACGCATTATTGAATATGGTTTGGAGGATTATGTACCCAAATTTGAAGCAATTTCCGAAAGTGCTACCAAGGAAAATAATTTAGAAAGAGCTATGTCTAAAATGGTTTTGGAATGGGAAGATATATCATTTTCGGTATCGCCCTATAGGTAAGTTTTATGAAGGAAGGTATAATGAGGTTTTCTTCTAATATCTTGTTTATTTCTTTTAGGGATTCTGGTACTTATAAATTGGCTGCTGTTGATGATATACAAATTCTATTGGATGATCAGATTATTAAAACACAAACTATGAAAAGTTCTCCTTATATTAAGCCATTTGAAAAGGATATATTGTAAGTAAATAATTCTGAAGAATCGGACTTAATTTGAAAAAGTTATTTTTAAACTTTTAAATATTTGAGATAGACAACTTTGACACCCTGTAGCTATTCTCCTGTTTAATATAGGGTGATTAAAAAATACTTTTTCTGAAAGCTTAGGTCCTCCTCAACAATTGTTCCATACATTTAAATTTGATTTGATTAGTATTTGAGGAGTTGCAAATATATGACAATAAAATTTGCCCCTCGATATACATTTTTCTCCTCTTGAGAAGTATCACACAGTGCATCTGTTTTAAGAGTCAATGATATATTTGTATATCCGAGTCTGGCAGGGTGTAGTCAATAAAAACTTTTGAATATCATTGTATTTCGCTCTTAACTAAAAACATTTAACTTAAAATTGTAGAAAATGGGAAGCAAAATTGATTCTTTTGCAAGATATATTAGATGACTGGTTGAAAGTGCAGGCAACATGGATGTATTTGGAGCCTATATTTTCAAGTCCCGATATTCAACAGCAAATGCCCGAAGAAGGCAGACGTTTTAGTGCTGTAGATAAGGTAAAAAAAAAACTAATATGTTAAACAATTTTCAGAAGTAAAATAAATTATTTTTATCTTTAAAGATTTGGAAAGAATTAATGAAGCAAGTTAATAGTGATCCCAGAGTCATGACGGTAGTAGAAATAAATAAAATGTCGGAAAATTTGAAAAAAGCTTATAATTTATTGGAAATTATACAAAAGGGTTTAAATGCGGTAATTATGGAGCACATTAAAGAAAACCGAATATTTTTTAAAATTAAAAATTCTTTCTTTAGTATCTCGAAAAGAAACGTTTATATTTTCCAAGATTCTTTTTCCTCTCCAACGATGAGTTGCTGGAAATTCTATCCGAAACTAAAGACCCTACAAGAGTACAACCTCATTTGAAGAAATGCTTTGAGGGTATAGCCACTCTAAAATTCACCGAGGAATTAGAAGTCACTGTAATGCGTTCTTCTGAACGTGAAGAAGTGGATTTGGTGGATATTATCTCTACAGCTAAAGCCAGAGGTCAAGTGGAGAAATGGTTATTGGAATTGGAAATTAATATGAAAAAGAGTATACATAAGAAAATGAGCGAAGCTTTTTATAGTTATCCTCAAAGTATAAGACATGAATGGGTATTAGTATGGCCGGGACAATGTGTACAATCTATATCTTTAACCTATTGGACGTTGTATATAACAGAGAGTTTTATGTCTGATAATCCTAAGAAAAGTTTACAGAATTATCTACAAACAAATATAGAACAAATAGGAAAAATTGTTGATTTGGTGAGAGGAGATTTGAGTGGACAAAATCGTATTACTTTGGGAGCCCTGGTCGTACTGGATGTTCATGCCAGAGATGTTTTGGCAGAAATAGTCGAGAAAGAAGTATCGGAATTAAATGATTTTCAGTGGTTGTGTCAGGTAATTAATTTCATCCTTCTCAATTTGCGCAATTAAAACTGAATGTAATATAATTTTAGCTGCGTTAT
Organism: Phormia regina; assembly: GCA_001735545.1. Lineage (NCBI taxonomy): Eukaryota > Metazoa > Arthropoda > Insecta > Diptera > Calliphoridae > Phormia > Phormia regina. Next base: position 5,580 of record MINK01021593.1, read on the forward strand.
TATTGGGAAGAAAACAATTTGGATACACGCATGATTAATTGTTCCTTAAAATATGGCTATGAGTATTTGGGCAATACCACACGCTTGGTAGTTACACCACTCACCGATCGTTGTTATCGCACTTTGTTTAGTGCTTTACATTTACATTTGGGTGGAGCTCCCGAGGGTCCTGCTGGTACTGGTAAAACTGAGACCACCAAAGATTTAGCCAAAGCAGTGGCCAAACAATGTGTTGTGTTTAATTGTTCAGATGGCCTGGATTATTTGGCCTTGGGTAAATTCTTTAAGGGTTTAGCTTCCTGTGGTGCCTGGTCTTGTTTCGATGAATTCAATCGCATTGATTTGGAGGTATTATCCGTAGTGGCCCAACAAATTTTAACTATACAAAGAGGTATTAATTCCGGCAGTCCCACTTTGGTATTTGAAGGTACCACTTTAACTTTGGATCCTACTTGTGCGGTGTTTATAACCATGAATCCAGGCTATGCTGGGAGATCAGAATTACCGGATAATTTAAAGGTTAGCAAATTTTAAAATACTTTATTATATTTTTTTAATTGTTTATAACTTCTTAGGCCTTATTCCGTTCCGTGGCCATGATGGTACCAGATTATGCTCTTATTTCTGAAATTGAATTATATTCATGTGGTTTCTTAACCGCTAAACCTTTATCAGTAAAAATTGTTGCCACTTATCGTTTGTGTTCCGAGCAATTAAGTACTCAATGTCATTATGATTATGGTATGCGTGCTGTTAAGTCTGTACTTAAAGCTGCTGGTGCCTTAAAACTTCGTTATCGTGATGAGAATGAAGATATTTTGGTATTACGCTCTATTAAAGATGTTAATTTACCCAAATTTCTTAGTCAAGATGTGCCACTGTTTCATGGTATTACCTCGGATTTGTTTCCTGGTACTGTATTGCCAGAATCGGATTATGTAGTGTTGAATGAATGTTGTAAGCAGGCTTGTGAAAAGAATAATAAACAATGTACTGATTTCTTTTTGGAGAAAGTGCAGCAGGTGAGTGAAAATTTTTAATAAAAATAAAATTTTTATGTTATTGTTGTCAGCGTCAACAATTTGCTGAAAACATGAAATTTTCAGTAGTTGAACTGGATCTATTCTTATTTTACGCGATGGTTCTTCTCACATCGTTCTCATGAACTAAAAATAAGCTTATCACGGTGAATACAAGATAATTTTTGAAAGCTTAAGTCCTCCTCTAAAAAATACAATTCAATAGTCTAGGAGATACAGATTTATTACCAAAAAATTTGTTAAATTTTTTATATATAAAATTTTGCAAGATATATCCCAAGAGATCACTTAATATAGGGGATTAACATTTTTATTCTATTTCCAGTTATATGAAATGATTGTAGTAAGACATGGTCTAATGTTGGTGGGATTGCCTTTTGGTGGCAAGACAACGTGCTATAGAATTTTGGCCGAAACTTTGGAATGTATGGAAAAACGAGTATGTGTATTAAATTTCCAAAATTTCCTTTCACGTTAAAATTTCCTTGCACTTTCTTAATTTCCTTTAGAACGCTGGAGAAAATCGAGCTGTTTTTACGGTTATCAATCCGAAAGCTATTACTATGGGCCAGCTATATGGCCAATTCGATATGGTATCTCATGAATGGAGTGATGGTGTTTTAGCAGTAAGTTATCGGCAATTTGCTGTCTCTGAAACTCCTGATCGTAAATGGTTAATATTTGATGGTCCCGTCGATGCTATATGGATTGAAAACATGAATACCGTATTAGATGATAATAAGAAATTGTGTCTTATGTCTGGAGAAATTATACAACTCTCACCCACTACTAATTTAATATTTGAACCCATGGATTTAGAAGTTGCTTCACCGGCTACCGTTTCACGTTGTGGCATGATATATATGGAACCCTCTTCTCTTGGTTGGGAACCTTTGGTGACTTCTTGGAAAAATAAATTACCAGCTAGTTTTCATACGGTGGCCAAACAATTAATAACATCTTTAGTAAATCGATTTTGTCCTATACTCCTCTATATAGTGAGAAAAACTAGTCTCTTTGAAATTGCCCCCACCTCAGACGCCAATTTGATGACATCGCTGATGAATATATTTGATTGTTTTCTGGATGATTTTAAAGATGAAAAATACGTACAAAATCTTTCGGATTTAGATATGAGGGCTCAAATAGAAGGTGTTTTCTTATTTTCCTGTATATGGTCTATTGGTGGTTCTTTGGATGCCAATAGTAGAGAAAAATTGAATGTAGTCTTTCGTGCCTTAATGGAAAAGAATTTCCCGGAGAATCTTTATGAAACTTATGGTATACCAGAGGAGTTATATGTTCCAGTTTTAACGAAACCCTTTATATTCCCTATACCTAAACAAGGTTCCGTTTTTGATTATCGTTTTATTAAAGAGGGCAAAGGAAAATGGAGAGCTTGGCAAGATGATGTTGCAGCTGCTCCTCCTATACCTAGGGACATACCCGTTAATCAAATTATTATAACCACCAATGAAAATGTACGCATGACCATGCTTTTGGATATTTTGGTAAAACATTCTAAACCTGTTATGTTTGTGGGTCCCACTGGCACGGGCAAAAGTTGTTATATTATAGATTACATGCTGAAGAAAATGGATTTAAATGTTTACAAACCTTTACTTATTAATTTCTCTGCTCAGACTTCGGCCAATCAAACCCAAGATATTGTTATGTCCAAATTGGATAAGAGGCGTAAGGGAGTCTTTGGTCCTCCTTTAAATAAAAAGTTTGTTATATTTGTAGATGATATTTCTATGCCTTTGAAGGAGAACTATGGAGCTCAACCTCCCATAGAACTTTTACGCATGATGTTGGATCATTGGATGTGGTATGATCGTAAAACTATTTTACCTTTGAAATTAATAGATCTACAAATGATTTGTGCCATGGGTCCACCTTCGACGGGCAATACAGTAACGCCACGTTTTCAAAGACACTTTAATGTTTTATCCATAGATGAATTTAATGATGATATCTTAAAGACCATCTTTAGTAAAATTGTTTTGTGGCATTTGGACACTAGGTAAGTTGAAATTTTTCCATTGACATTAGAAAGGTGTTAAACAATATGGTTATACTAGACTAAACTCACGTACAGGTCTTTATTAAATCTAATAATATTTGTACATAAGTGCTTTTATTTTTGGTGGGGATATGAAGTTAACCGTAGTAGTTAATCATGTAAAGTTACGTCACGTACATATTTGTTTAATACGCAATACGAGTCGAGAGAAACGCAAAATCATTGGGGAGTATTTATTAGATGTGACTAGAATTGTTAGGAAAAAAAATGTTATTGCTTTTACATGTTTGTTATTGCTGGCAAAGTAAACGTTCCTTTATGGGAAATTGCTTAGGATAAGCTGACTAAGTTTGTTGCGTAATGAAGAATTATTGAGTCTTTTAACTTTAGTTTTGTATTCAGATTTTTCTTAGGTGCTTTAAAGATATTAAAGCTATTTATTTACTTTGGTTTAATTGCATTTATTTCGAAGAATTTGAGTGGTTTAGAACCTTCCATATTTTGGTTTCCTAGGCTAATAGTACAGATGGGCTCCAATACTTATTTTTGGGGAGCTTATTCGAATACACATTTTATTTACTTAGACTGACATTACAGTTCAAATAGGTAATTTAAGCGTGATCATTAAAGTGTTAGTATAAGCTTTCCCAGAATTATGCAAAAAATTTTCACCCATATAACTCTAATGTACAGATTTACGGAGGGACAGATATTACTATTCAGCCGAAAAGTAGAATATTTGCAGCGCAAAGGAAGGTTTTATTTTTCATAGGCTTTCTAGCAACTATAATTGTGCTTTTAGAGAGCTAATGATGCATAATAAAACTAATAATATAACATTGTTATATAGCTTGAAAATAAAACAATCTATTAAATACTCCATCAATATAGTTTCATTCAGAACTCTTGAAATAATGTCTAATAAATTATATATTTTTACATTTCCTAAATTTCCTCCCATAATGCCAACGATAACTTATCTTTCCATTCGTCTTTATTTACAGAGGTTTTTCCAAAGAATTTGATCCCTGTATTGATGAGATCGTAGATGCCACCCTAAAGATCTATAATAAAGCCAAGCTTAATCTACTACCCACTCCAGCCAAATCGCATTATCTCTTTAACTTAAGAGATTTTGCTCGAGTCATACAGGGTGTATTGCTATCTGTACCCGAAGCTACAGAAGATATGAATTCAATGCGTCGCCTGTGGGTCCATGAAGTTCAAAGAGTTTATGGTGATCGTTTGGTAGAAGATACTGATCGTTCCTGGCTGTTTCAGGCCCTATGTGAACAAATGCAAGAAAGTTTTAATACACCACCGGAACAATTATTCGAACGTTTAGTACAAAAGGGTGAAAAATTAACAGAGGCCGATTTTAGACGTTTAATATATTGTGATTTTACTAATCCTAAAGCGGATACCAAAAATTATATAGAAGTACAAGATTTAGAGGAGTTACGTAATGTGGTCGAGGCATATTTGGTGGAGTATAATAATATGTCAAAGAAACCCATGAACTTGGTACTCTTTCGTTTTGCCGTGGAACATTTATCGAGAATATGTCGCATTATAAAGCAGCCACGTAGTCATGCTCTACTGATTGGAGTTGGTGGCTCCGGACGTCAGAGCTTAACACGTTTGGCTTCGCATATATGTGACTATGAATTGTTTCAAGTCGAAATATCTCGATTATATGGACCGAATGAATGGCATGAAGATATCAAGGTTATATTACGTAAGATAAGTTCTACCGAAATGCATGGTGTGTTTTTGTTTACCGATGTGCAGGTAAAGCTTGAAGGATTATTAAAATTTTAACATTTTAAGAATTTTAAGAAATTTTATATAATTTGATGCTTAAATTGAGTGTAATTTTAGATCAAAGATGAATCATTTTTGGAAGATATTAATAATTTACTTAATTCCGGCGAGGTTCCCAACTTATTTTCCAATGAGGAAAAGGTAGAAGTAGTGGAAAAAATGGCTCAGATTGACAAGCAACGCGATAAAGCGGTACAAACTGATGGCAGTCCAGTGGCCTTATTTAATTTCTTTGTCACGGTAAATATATTTATATAATTATAAAAATATTTTAAATTAATATTAATTTTGTTTCTAGACTTGCAAGGATCAATTGCATATTGTCTTGGCTATGTCCCCCATAGGCGAAGCTCTGCGTGTTCGCATTCGTAAATTCCCTTCTATTGTTAATTGCTGTACTATTGATTGGTTTCAAGCTTGGCCTGAAGATGCTCTTTTAGCGGTTTCCACACGATTTTTAGCCAAGGAAGATTTAACTGATCTAGAGAGAAGTGCGGCAATTGACATGTGTATGGAATTCCATACTTCTACTCAATTGTTATCGGAAGCATTCTATTTGAGATTGAAAAGACACAATTATGTTACACCCACTTCGTATTTGGAATTAATACAGACTTTTAAAACGTTGTTGAATAAAAAGAGAACGTAAGTAGAACTCTATTTTTAATACAATGTATATAAAAAGAAGTTTGACGGTTAGTTGGTTGCTTAAGTGACTTGACAGCTCACGTGGGTCCAATAATGGTTCCAATGTGATACCCTAAGGGAACATGTGATCAACCTTATCAACTCTTTCGTTCGTTCTGATATCAGTATCAGTGAGATCTGGCAATATATGCACAAAAGGACTTCCAATTTTTGCAGTCCTAATCTCACTGAGAGCTGGACAGTGACATAAAAAATGCTCCACTGTTTCTTTCCCTTCTTCATCAAGATTGCCTAAGTGGGTGCAAGACAGCGCAAGTGGGTCCAATTTTGGACCCGTTGTGATACCCTAAGGGAACATGTGATCAACCTGATCAACTCTTTTGATCGTTCTGATATCGGTATCAATACCAATTTTTGCGGTCCTAATCTCACTGAGAGTTGGACAGTGACTTAGAAAATGCTCCCCTATCTCTTTCCCTTCCTCATCATGACAACTCCTACATAAATCGTTGAAAGGGATCCTTAATCTCCTAGCATGCGCACAAGAACACGTAATCGATACGTAGTTCATCATAATGAGGCTATATCTGCTTCGAAGTTGAATATGTGGACAGATTCGTCCATCTATCCTGTGCAATCCCCAACAAGTTTGACAGCATTAAAGATCTGCAGGAGGAAAGCGGTACTTTGATCAATTGATTTACACCTTTAAGTGGAAGAAGAGAAACAGATCTGGCCGTTTGTCCACAGTAAGATTTCCCGGAGTATTAGAGTGACCCCTATACCAGACTAGCTCCAGGTTTGAATGTCCCGCCATCTCGTTTAGAGATATCCGACATTTATGTCCGTATACCGAATACTCTGTAGCACATCAACTAGTATACCGGATTTTTTATGGCCCAGAGGAACATGTGATATCAACTCACATGACAGAAACTACCTGATCAACTCCTTTAACTCCTACAGAAGTTGTCACACAACCAAGTAGTCTCAAAATGAAGTTTGAAAGAAGTTCATCATAATAAAGCTATATCTGATTCGAAGTTGAACATGTGGATAGATTCGCCCACCTATCCTGTGCAATCCTCGAAAATTTTTGCAGAATTTTAGATCTGCAGGGGGAAAGCGGTACTGATTCATATATTCACGTGGAAAAAGAGAATCAGTTCTGGCCAGTTTATCCGCAGTAAGATTTCTAGTGGTATTAGAGTGACCCCTAAACTAAACTAGCTTTAGGTTTGAATGTCTCGCCATCTAGTTTAGAGATGTCCGACATTCATATATCAGCCATGATATTGAGAAGACACTCGAGAGCGATTTTATTGCATCTTGACTGTCCGTGCAGATTTGGATATACACCGCGAATACTCTGTAGCACATCAACTAGTTTAGCGCACCTTTTATGGCCCAGATTTTTGCTTGAAGAATACCGCAGTAATCTGGAAGTTTGATTATCTTCAAATCTTAATTTTCCATTTATCACATGGTCGGGAGATATTCAAGTTAATTTTAAAATACCTTTCTTTATTTTCTCTTCAGTTCCATCATGACAAACAAAAATCGTTATCTCACTGGTATCTCACAATTGGATATAGCAGCACAACAAGTAGGAGTCATGCAAGAACAATTGGTAGCCCTTGAACCGAAACTAAAAGCAGCATCTGAGACCGTAGCCATACAAGTAGCCAAAGTTACTGAAGACAGCAAGGCAGCCGAGGAACAACGTGAAATGGTCAAGAAGGATGAAGCTCTAGCAACTGAACAAGCTAATATTGCACAGGCCATTAAAGAAGAATGTGATGCTAAATTGGGTGAAGCTTTACCCATATTAAATGATGCTTTGGCAGCCTTAAATACTTTGACTACAGCTGATATTGCTGTGGTCAAGACTATGAAAAGTCCTCCCATTGGTGTACGTATTGTTATGGAAGCGGTTTGTATTTTAAAAGAAGTTAAACCTGAACGTGTAGCCAATCCCAGTGGTGTGGGTATGATTGAAGATTATTGGGGTCCTTCGAAACGGGTTCTAAGTGATATTAAGTTCTTGGATAGTTTATTAAATTTTGATAAGGATAATATACCACCAGCAGTAATGAAAAAATTGCAAGAGCGCGTGTTAAGTAATGAAGCTTTTGATCCTGATAAAATACGTTCAGCTTCTACCGCTTGTGAGGGTTTGTGTAGATGGGTTATAGCTTTAACTAAATACGATGTGGTGGCTAAGATAGTGGCACCTAAGAAAATTGCTTTGGCTGAAGCTCAAGCTACTTTTACGGTAAGTTAATGTTAAGGAATAAATTAAAGTTTTTATGGATTTTTAAATTTTCAATTCCTTTTTAGGCGGCCAAAAAAACTTTAGATGAAAAATTGGCTCAATTAGCGCGTGTGGAAGCTAATTTGGCCGCCATACAAAAAGTGTTGGATAAGCAATTAAAAGAATACGGGCAAGTTAAAGATCTTTTGAATCTTTTGATTTAAAAAAAATTTTAACTTTTATTTATCTTTTCTTTTAGGGTGCTACAATCTGAGCATGAAGCCTGTACCAAAAAGTTACAAAGAGCCCAGGAATTGATTTCCGGTTTAGGTGGCGAACGCTCTAGATGGTCTGAAACGGCCAAACAACTAGCACGTACTTACAACACTCTAACCGGTGATGTATTAATCTCTTCCGGTGTAGTAGCCTATTTGGGTCCCTTTACCATAGACTATCGTGTCGAACAAATACGTAAATGGGCTGAAAAATGTGCTTCGTTTGGCATAGTATGCAGTCAAGATTTTCAATTGGTCAATGTTTTGGGTGAACCAGTAGAAATACGCAACTGGAATATTTGTGGTTTACCCACTGATTCATTTTCCATTGAAAGTGCCATAATGATGCAGTAAGTATTAATTTTTATTTTCTCTTTATTACACCAACTATTAAGTACACAAACACATACACACTGAAGTGTATTATAAATAATTAAATTAAAAAAGACAAAAACGTTTGATTACAACGATATTATATTGTATTTTTATGTGAAACTATTAGCAGCATACAAAAGCTGCTTAAATGGGGGGTGTAATTCACTTAATTAAAAGCAAAGAGTTCTTTTTTCCGTAAGCACGTTTTTTTTCATATATTTTTATGCTCTTGTCTTTTTTTCTTTTAAATGAAATTAATTACATTTACATTACAAGATATTTTAATTACAAAGCTTCTTTATAATAACAGGAAACTTCAAAACTTTATTTTACTTATACAACGCATCAGTTTATGTTGGTGATGTTTTTGCTCATTCTGCTGGCGTTTTTGTTGCTGCTGTTGGTGTGTTAATTCCCTTTAGTCCTTTTTTATAAACTCTTAAAAGAACAGAAAGAAACTCATGTAAAAATATCAGTATTAAGTATAAAAAACTACTAACATTCTAAACAAATTGCAGACATTACAGTAGAAGAGCAATAAAACGACTAAACATACATACTTCTTCTACTAAAAGCGAACTAAGAAGATTTAGAGGCAAAATTGCAAAAAATCTGTGATTTATTGCATATCACTTTATATTACATATCAAACACTCATTTTTATATAAAATGTCTTAAAGCCGATATTAAAGCTTAACCAGAGAAGATAGAGAAAAGGACGAAAATCCGTAATTTGTAATTCTTCATTTTCATATAAAAATCGATTTGAAACATGAGTGATCACAGATTATCGTCCTTTTGCTTCTATCTCTTCTTTAAATTCGATTTTTAGTTTCTTCATATAAAATCGATTTTTGATATGAAATATGAGTGATCACAGATTATCGTCCTTTTGCTTCTATCTCTTCTCGTTTGGCTTTAAATTCGATTTTTAGTTTTTTCATATAAAATCGATTTTTGATATGAAATATGAGTGATCACAGATTATCGTCCTTTTGCTTCTATCTCTTCTCGTTTGGCTTTAAATTCGATTTTAAGTTTTTTCATATAAAATCGATTTTTGATATGAAA
>MINK01021627.1:0-11007 GCA_001735545.1 Phormia regina
GTTATACAGCCCCCAGTCACATCCCTTATTATTTCCGAGTGACGCACCATTTCAGTTTTTAATGAATCAGTTTGCTTTAGCCTGTTAAGGGTTATCGTTGCTGATTGTTTAACATGCAAATCCAAAGACATAACGTTTAAAACGACCTCTAAGGCTGCTGTTGGCATAGTTTTCATCGTCCCCGCGATACTAAACAGTGCTAACCTATTTAGTTTGTTTAGTGCATCAGCATAAACTTTTTTGTCAATAATAGGCCACCACACATGGCAAGCATATGTGGCTACAGGCCGTACCACCGCTGTCACTTTTACATGGGGTTTTCATTGGAGGTGGCTAATTAGCCTCTTGGGACAGGTCGCAGGATAGGTCACAGTACTTGTCCTAGAGGGCAGGTTCAGTGTCGAATAATATAATAAAAATTTGATAAAAATTCGGTAATTGATTACTTTTTACACATTTTTATTATTATTTTTATTAAATTTATGTTTTATTTTATGTCGATGGCGATGTCGATGGCGTCACCCCGAATCGAACCCGTGCTGATCTAACGTATTTTGTTTTATAGACTTCAACCATAGAGTAATATGTAGAGATGAAATTTTCGATTGACAAATAAAAAAAAAAAAAACGTATTTTGATTTTGTTTTGGCAACAACAAAATACATATATATATTTGATTACATGTATTTTGTTATTGCATGAGTTAGGTTTTGGACAACCGACTTAGGTTTTTGACAATTAGTTTCGTCTCTTGTTACTCTTTGTCTTCAACTTTAACCACTCAGCCACTGATTATTATTTCTCGCGAGTAGATAATTTTGCTCTTAACAAGCATGTTATAAAATGATTCTCAGTTGTTAAATAGAGAATGTGTTTGTCTCAACTGGTTATCTATTGGAATTTTGGTGAGGAGTTGGGTGTCAATTGGTACTCAACTGGCACTGAGGAACCGGTTCATTATTACAATTGGCACAAATTATCCGCAGGGGTTTTATTTTCTATACACATTTCCAATACACTCAATCATCTACTTGATTAATTTTATTAATATATTAATTGGAAATATTTCTTTACTTGCTTTCCATTTTGTACAGTTTTCAGTAAACGTTATAATCATTTTCGTTAGAGGTGAAAATTTAAAAAGTTTTTTAATGGAATCAATTATTTTCTTATATTTTTATTAATTAGAGACTTTTTTCTGTATACATTGTACAGAAATAAAATGATTTATTTCACTTATTTATATAGAAATAACCAAGCCCTCACATCAATATAATTTTCTCACTAAAATTCAAAAACTTAACCGCTTACACATTTTTAAAATTAAAAATAATATCGTAAAGATTTTCCTAAATAAAAAATTCAAAACATCTTTCCAATTAGCTGCTACAATCCCTTTTGAAATAATACATTCTTCTGCCCGCCAGTTTCAATTAGAAATAATAAGTAGACCCCACCATTCTCTTGCTACATGTTAAAACTAATCAACCATATTCAAATGAAAGGTGACATATAATTAAAATAATTTCATATTAAACTAATACGACATGTGAGTGCAAGATTTAACAAAATGTCACAGTATATTTAACATTAATGACACAACTAAACATTGACAAACATGGGCAAAAAACAAAAAAATAAAATGAATAAAAATAAAAAAAGCTAAATGAAATGAATATTAAGGAAAACACGTACATATTCACACTCAACAGAGCAAAAACGCACAAAGAGAAAAAAAAAACAAACTGCTCATATCAAACGGTGTGTAAGAGCCTCTTTACGCCTCAATACCCAGACAACAATAACAACAGCAATATCAATTTAACCTCAAAATGTCACATACATTCAGGAATATGGCAAACGTATAAAATGATGGCAAGAAAATTGAAATTACTCTATATATAGTGTTGCAAACTATATAGATGATATCAACGATCTCAATACTCACCCTATGATTTGATATAGTTGACTGGCAGACTGAATGAGTGACTGTCTGTGGCTGTTTGATTTTTATTTTGAAAAGAAATATTGACATTTATTATGGTTTGAAAATATTACAATTTATAGATAAATAAACTATGATGTACTCCTTTTTTCCTACATAGTAGCAGTAATGGAAAGGTGATAGAAATTTGAGTCACGCATTTAATATAGCATCAGATTGCTTATTAAAGAGAGGGGGTAAGACTTATAAAGGAAACATATTAATGAAATAAGCCGTATTGAATATTAAACAAATTACTCGAAATATGTAAATCTTCATATGTATTTACCACAAACACAAACTTTACTCACTCTACCATCTCTACAATTTTAAATCATCTTATTCCTATTTCACATACATTCTCTTAAAATATCTACTACTACTTTAAAATCTATGTTTGTATTTTGATCCATCAAGCTTCTCTTTTTATTTTTTTGGGATGACTATGTGTCATATGACGTTCTATGTCAAGTTGTCATTTAATGTCACGTCAATCATTATACATTTACACATCACAAATTCTATACAATTGTAAAAGTAGTTACAACACAAAACGTTTATAATTTCAGTACTAAAAAAAAAAAAAATACATGAGACATCCCCACAGGACTTATATTTAAGGATTAAAAGAAATATGATGATGTTGTTTTGCTTCTTATTTGAATGAGTGAACATTTATTAATAAACTTTTAAACTGAACTTGACACTTATGTTTATGTGTAATTAAATGGAAGGTAAGAAGTATTTAAATTTAAAAGGGGAATAATATGATATTTTAGAAGACTAATTTTTTTATTAAAAAAAAAGGGGATGAATTATTCAGTAATAAAAAATGGTTCTTATTGAATTATTTTCGATTTTTTATTTTCAAATATGTTATAAAAATTATTACGTTTTGCGGTCCTCAATACCAACTACACAGGCAAAATGGAATTTCCCTTTATACTAAAGCAATCACTTTAAGTTATGGATCACTTTAAGATAAGATGATTATATTTTATGATTCCTACTCCTAAAATGTTGATAACGTAATATAAAATATGTTAAAATGTAATTTACTTAAGGATAGATTTGAAAGGGTATTATAAGTTCTCAAAACATACCTTCTGATTTTGATTCCCTTAACATATGTAAAGCGAAAATAGTAGATTATGAAATAAATCAAATATTAAAATAAAATCAAGCTCCTAAGATGAATCTTGTTATGCTTACCAGATCTATATTGTAAACATTCTCTAAACGCTTTTTCGTCCACTGATCTTTGTGATCTATATAACGAAATATCAAAACAAGAGTAATCCGTTATGATACGGCTATAGTGGTTTATATGATAGTCCTGCTCAGAATGTTTTTATTAAACCAAACATTTGCATCAAGTATTTTTAAATTGCTGGAAAATACAAAATAATATCCAAAGCTACCTGAAGTGTACTCCTTATGGCACCAGTAATGCCAATTGAATAACATTTCTAAGATTTGGTCAATAGATTATTGTTTTCACCGCTTCACACCATACTAAACACCAATAAACTATAACTGGTTTTACCATCGTCTTGTAAATCCAGTTTAACTCCATTGGATGACGTCGGCTTTGGCTTATGGAGTTCTTGTATGCAAAGTGGACAATAAGGTTCTTTTTCTATTTCTTTTCTAAGATAATTTGCTACCAACAAACAATCTAATATCTTTGGCTTTGTTTTCTTTCTTTTTGGATCAGTTCCCTATCTGTAGCCTATCTGCTCTATTTTTTAGCTTTTGGTGAACACAATTTATAACATAGTCTCATATAATTTCTCATATTTGAATCGATATTCCTACTCTGAATCAGTAGAATAATTCCTTCTATTAGGATGTTTACTATGCATATTGACTCTAATGATCCTCTACCTAAACCTTAATTTTTTCAACATTCCCTCTATTTTCAAATATCCCATTTCCATTTTAAGATTAGTTGAATCGGACTTTTTGGTATGTTTGGTACTACCAGGACCTGGCTACTTAAGGTGCATTTCAGTTTAAATTCCACCAGCGGCAGTCACTACACCTGACAGCAAATATAAAATGTGCTCGTTTCTAAGTCCAAAATATCTGAGAAGGAAATGTGCCCATCATACCGGGTACCCTACTACGACAGTGGCGGTAACAGGCTGTGGTTAGTCGAATGCTGCTGTGACCCAAATTAGTCACGTGGAAACATCAGGTCTGGCTAGTTTGAAAGCTGCTGTTGTTGCAGTGGAAATCTAAGCTGACTCCCAAGAAAGTTGAACAGAAGGCGGTTTTTCTACAAGAAAAAGGCGATGATACTCAGTCTTTCGTACCAAGTACCTTCAAAGCTTCCAAAGGTCCAAATCGACAGTGCATCAGTTAATAACGGTATTTCGGTTTCTGCCGAAGAGGAAATTACTAATTTGTCCCAGAAAGCAGCTTCCCATGTGCCAGTTGGGCATAAACGATCAGTGACAAAATCCTTCTGTTCTTTTATTGCACTTCATCCCACCTGGGCACAAAACACCTACTCGAATAATCTCAATCAGAAGGATTAACTACTTCATTAAGCAATTATAATCTAAAAAAGTCGAAGATCTCACCAAGGAAACAAACTCTTTCTTGTAATGGGCTAATGCTCACATTGTCAATCTTAACAAAGATATTTCTTCTGCCTCTATTGATTTATAAGGCAATGTTCAGAGAATAAAACTAATAGCCAAGGCCAGCAGTCTGAGATTTCACGTAACAAACTCGCACAACGTCCCAAACTCATTGAAATGGAATAAAACCCCTCCAGAGTTGTAATCGATATAATCGCTATAAGTGAACTTCTCAATGCGAAGATATTGATTGTTACCAAGGTCACGAAAAACTTATGACTTACATAGATGAACGCTCAACGTTTCTATTCTAACTCGCTATGAACAAAAATGTGAGATATTGAAAGGCGACAGTTTATAGTAATACCTCATTGCCATCATCCCCACCGAATTATCTGATCCCGATGAAATCATTAGGATCCTTAAGTGCGCTAATCCCTAACTTCCTACGTAAGGTTGAAAGCTTATTGAGATTACGATTTTTCTTGTGATCTACCTTAGTGACAATAAATGCAATCCCGCTTTGGCGGTATCTATGGACGTACAGTCAACCGACTGTATTGCTGTTGTTGATAAGGCTCTCACAAAGATTTAGGTAAAAATTAGATGACCCATTAATGTGTGTGTCAATTATTGTCTTTATAGAAAGAACCTCTATCAACAACCGCTTCATTTACATTTCCGGCAATAAAAAACATTCTGCGAATTGAAAAATCCCTCCTAGACATATATCTGCATCTATATGCCTTCAGCGTGGAAAATGGGGGTCTATATGTTAAGTCTGATAATCAAAACTAAATCTCTAATTTTTTTAATTAAAATTTATTTAAGATTTGATGAAAAAATAGTCTCTAATTTGAGATTTGTGTCCATTTCCATGCTATATATTATTTTTTTAAATTAAATATTTAAAAAGCCATTTGACAGAATTTGAAATAAAATTTCGCCTCTTTTGAAGTATTTAGTATTTTCTCTTAAATCCTTCTCAGAAATTCTCAAAAATAATTAAACATTTCTCTAACAAGACCACCTGAAAATATTTCTATATTTTCACTTCATGTATGGCAGGAAATGACACATATTATTTTCATAATCCAAATTGCGGTCCTTGTCTTTAATCTTCAAAGTAGGCTGACAGGCTTAAGAACACGTAAAACTAAATCTTTTCCATTACAGACAAATAGAAATCAGCTTTATTTTAGAGATATAAAATTTCCTTGAAATCACTCAATAAACATTTAATCAAAAAGAAATCTTGGAAATTTGTAGGAGTTCTGTTTTTATTTTTAGGTGTGATTAATACGAATAGAGATTTTTAGACAAGGGATCACTCCGACAATTGTTAAGCAAATACAATATTTGACACATTGTTTAGTCATTATCCTGAGCCTGTTTTTAAAATAAACAAGTAACAAACAAAAGAGCCAAAAACTAACTAATCATGATTTCAAATTTAGCTACCGAAAGTTGTAGTAGAACTATTTAAAACAATAGTGACACTGACATTGGTTTCTTTTCACGGCCATGTTCGCAAAAGAACACACACACAATAGTACACTGTGATTTCAGGCAGACTTATTTGTTTTTTCGCTTTCTTTACGATGATTTTTGTGCATTCAAAGGGATGCCGAAAATTTTATTGAGAAAAATTCAAACCATAAAAAAGTAATATTTTGCTTAGTTTGCAAAAATATTGAATGAAACAAATAAATTTCTTTTGTTTATTATTAGTTCTTTGTTTGTTTTATTGTCATACAATGTCAAAGAACAGTTAAATTAAAACAAAAAGTCGGCATAAACTTCAAAAGACCTTAAAGAGACAGCAGAGAATTTATGACCTTGTCCTGTGTTACTTAAGGAGTTTTTGTTTTCTTTCTAAATAGTTGGTCCTTTTATTTAGTTTTTTTGCAAATTACTTTAGTATTGTTTTTAGTTACGGTTGATATTTTATTTTTTGCAAATAACAATTTCTTTATTAAATTTCGTAGAAAATTTTGCTTATGTGACAAAAAATGTAATTCTGAAAATTATATTTTATGGGAAATTTAAGAAAATATTAACGTGAGAATATGAAGAAAATATCAAATTTGCAAAATTAGTATTTTTTTGTTTGCAAGAGTGTAACTAATTTGAGTGTTATTTAAATATTCTAGGAATTTTTGGTTATAACTTATTAAAGCATTTACTTAAGTTCTCACCAGTTGTGTAATTGTTGATTTAAATTTCCTGCGCGCTAATGTTTAATTCATGGGCTATATTAAGAGCATTATAGTTCAAGTACACTAGGTTCGATTTATTTTTTCTATTGTATTTTCAATAGAAGGGGCTTTAAAAATATTTTTACAATATTTTCTAGGTTTTGTGATATTTATCATCAGGGAAACCAAAATATGCAATTGAATATTTTTCCCCGGACATTGAATGAAGCCATTGATAAAATATGTATCCGTTTCAGAACAAATAAACTTTTTTGACATTAATTTGTTCGTGCATATTTTTGCATTTGGTGATTTTTAGTGCATATTTTTTTATTTTTGGGGCATAAATGTTCCTTTTAGAGCATATTTTGACATTTTAAGAATATTATTTTATGCCTTATGAAAAGTTCTTCAAATTTGATTTTATAAAATATTAACTCTAATTGTAATAACAAGATTTAATATATGATTGATATTAATGTTGAAAAAAGAATATATTTTTTAATGAAATCTTAAATAAAACTTTAGAGTAGGGTTTATCAAATCGACTTTCGAATAATCGAACAATCGACTTTTTGTTTTAAAAAGTCGAAAAGTTGATTTGAAAATTGTCGATAAATCGACTTTCTTGATGCCAAAAGTCGAAAAATCGGAAAAGGTTGAAATTAGTCGGANNAAAATAGTCGGAAAAAATCGAAAAGAGTCGAAAAGTCGAAAATAATCGAAAATAGTCGGAAAAAGTCGAAAATAATAAGAAAAAACGAAAATAGTCAGAAAAAATCGAAAAGTCGATTATAGTCGGAAAATAGTCCGAAAATAGTCGAAAAGTCGATTATTCCAAAACCCTACTTTACAGAGAAAGCATTTTTGTGATTATTTTCAAATAACATTTCACGTCGATTAAATTTTATTAGATGATCTAAATGATTATAAATTTTAGATTTTCATCAAAACGGGAATTTCGAAAATGTTGTTGGTTACGATACTCTGGCGTTCAGGGATCGATATGGTAATTTTGATCATTTCTGAACTAATAATATTGTTTAAAACTAGATGGGTAAGAAAATAGAAAATCAATTACGTTTTTATGAGATAGAATAGAAAACAAGAAATCAAATTTCGATACAGTTGATCTTTTAAGTTTTGCTTTATTTTATAACGCTGAAGTATTAATAAACCCTTTCTTTGTTTTAATAAAAAACATAATTTTGTTAAGAAATCATAAAAATTTTGTTTTCTACGTGCATATTTTGGCGTTTTCAAAGCATATTTTTCGTTTTTTACTGCATATTTAATGCCCATAAGACGCATTATTTTAGAGCAGAGGTTTCCCTGTTCATCATTTATTATCAGTGTTACCGTTTGCCCCTTTTTCAACAATCTGGATACTTTTTGGCCCATTTTTTTAATTGAATGGGGACTTTCAATTAATTAATTTACACAAATAAATTTCATATTATTTAACAATATAGTAAAAGAAATAAACAAATGCACAGAAAAAATATTATCATTAATTTTTTAATTCATTATAATTTTGCATTTGAATATAATAAATATATTCAAATAAAACTGAAATAAGAGTTAAACTTAAATAAGATTCTATTACTCTTTTGAATTTTTAATACAACTCCAACTTGAAATTTTATATACATATGGTGAAAATTTATATCAACCATATATAATTTTTTAAGAATTTTAAAAGTACCGGTTTTTGAGATATTATAGTTTTATTTATTTTTTTATCTCCAACTTTGACCTTTGCACTTTTAAAGTAAAAAACTATGTATATATCGTTAAGAAGGTGATATTTTTGTCTATTATATGCAACAACAACTTAATATTTTTTCGTTTTTCAAAAACCGTCATATTGTGTTTTGTTGTTGCCAAGTAAATAAATTTTAAGGAAATTTTTTTAGATTTAAAACAGTTGGCCCCTTTTCTTAAAAAAAAATCCCCATTTGTGGTTACTTTTTTGAAATCGCCTTTTTCGGACATTACCTACGGTAACGCTGAACCTTGTCACCCTTAAGAAGAAACAAACGACATATCTTAGTACATATTTGGTTGCTTACTGTTTGAACATGAAGTCCTTTTGATCATAATAGCATTCTTCCAGTAAATCTTGTAGACTAGTGACATATAGTACCTTAACTACCCAGCAAAAAATTGTGCTTACTTGGAAGCAGTAGCATTGCTTACATAAGCGTTTTTTATTAAGTAAAGTTTCAAAAATACAATACAGTAAGTTATGGACTCTGCACAACAAGCACTCTTCCTTACCATAGTGCTCCGGAGAAGCAAAAAATTTGCATAATATTGCTTCTAAGCGGCTCATCTCGAACAAAAATCATGCATTATAATTTTTGTTTCTCATCAGACTTCAAATAATTTTATACATTAGTATAATCCTAGATAATGTTTGCACATCTTATTTATCTCTAATAGTTATTTGCGTTTATATTTTAAGTACCAAAAAATTTGCTTCGGACATCGTTAAATAGATCCAGGATGATATTCTAAGTCAGGTGGTATAATATTTGTCGTTATATTGCTTTTTGGAAATGCTGCCGTTATTTAAGAAGGCGATATATTTATTAACAAAATTATGCTAACTATTTATATATCATAACTGATTTAAACACCAATTTCAAATTACTCGTAAGAATAACACTTAAACCCCTTTCTAAAAATACAAATCACATTTTATAGAATTAACAACAATCCAATACACTTGCAAAAGCCAATTTTACATCATAATAAAATCTACTTAAATTTTGTTTTTATTATTTACAAAGTACAAATATTGAAAATTTTGCTAATTAACATGTTTTATGCATATAAATGTGCTACAATAAAAACTTATTAAAAACAATTTAAACAAAAACCATTATAACACACAGCCATACAATAAATACTAATACAAACATAGCTAAACACATACAGAGAAGAACAATGTCATAAAAGACCAATAACATGATACAAGTGTTTTGTTGGTTGAAAGCTGGTAGTCTTACAGAGCTATTCAAATACAAAATTAGCATTAAAATGTGAAGGAAATCTCAAAAGTTTCTAAAATTATTATAACTGTAATAGCAAATGATAGCAAAACTTTTTGTCAAAAGTTGTGATTTTTTTCTTGAACAGAAATGAAAACGAAATTTAAAAGAAACTCATTAATATCTTTCCCAATATTTAAACCTTAAAGAAAGATTTCACTTTTGTGTCAAAAATCAGGAAATAAAACTTAACTAAAGTTTTTTATATTTAAAAGACTTTTTAGACTTTCCTCCTAACTACAGCAACCCACACTTGTTTACAAATATTAAACCATATAATTTTAATTTGTTGTCTCAAAAGTTTTTAAGTCTCGGCAACATTGTATGAATTGTGTTGGTTTTTTAGTGAAATTCTTACACAGACATTGAATTCAGAAAACCAAATACAACACAAGGATACACAGACAAATACTTAAATATTAACACATACAAATATCAACAAATACAAAACAACCTTTTGTGCCTGGAAAGCATGAAATACAACAGCAACGATAAATGAAAAACTGCAAAAAATACGTTATATTGTATACGAATATAAAAGTTAAACAAGTGGAAAAAAGTTTTTTCATATAATCTTTTTTTTTTTTTTTTTTTGTTTTTGTTTTTATTATCAATGTATAGAGTTAGTACTTATGTGTAGTATATCTATAGAGGTATAAATGTATGTATGTGTAAATTGTTTTAAGCAGAAAAGCACATCTGTACGAATACCAAATTAACCATAATGAAAACAATGTTTTTATAGAGTGGCAAGAACTCTTAGAACAGTCACGATAATATACAGTTGTGGGAGGATATTAAGCAGAGGATGTAAACTTTTAGATGAATTTTAAGCAGAGAAATTGAACTTATAGTTGAGGGAAATACGCTCGGCATAGTCAATGGAAGTAAATATGATTTTCCGGGTCCAAAAATTAAAATGCATTTATTTACATTATGGTGGACCTGTTTGTATTGAGAAAAAATATGCTCAAATGGAAACTCGTTTCAAAAAATTCTTAAAAACTCGTTTCTCAAAATTTAAAAAAAAGCCCTCTGTTTATTTCAAAAAAAAAAATCTTTTTTTTTAAATGTTTCTTTTCATAAAAGACTGTGTATGACAATACTGCATTTTTTGCTCTTTTATTTTAAATGTTTGACGTTTTTAAAGGTAATTTTATTCGTATTAAAATTACCTTTAT
>MINK01021635.1:0-12111 GCA_001735545.1 Phormia regina
CTTAATACAAGTATAGGTCCATAATTGGCTCCTTCCCGAATTTTGGTACACATAGGTAATAGTGTAGGGTATCATATGGTCGGTCTTGACCGACTATACCTTTTTCTCTCGTTTAATTCGGAATTCATCATTTGGTTCATTGAATATTAAGATAAATAAATTTCAATTTTCTCTTGTTTTTAATTTGATATTTTTCAAAATCCTAATTATAAATGATTTCTATTTAATTAATAAATATAATATTTTCTCTTGTTCTGTTCGAAAATATAAATCGTGTAATATATTTTTAAATTTAGATTTTGAAAAAAATCGAATTAAGAATTTTAAATTTATTAATTCTCTTGATATCCGAATTGTACTTTTCAATATCTAAATTACAAACGATTTCTATTTTCGAACATCAAGAGAATTAATATATTAAAAAAATGGCAATGTTTCCTAACAGATTTGCATTTGATGCAAACCACTTGATCTATTCTTGCAAAAGATGTCAATATTTTTCAAGTTGAGAGTTGCTACTAAGCGATTTCTTATTACAAAGACGCAAAGTAGGAGAAATTTTTTTATCACAATCTGCTACATATGAGCTCTTTCAATAATTTCCGAAACAATGACCAGAATTAAAAAAAAAATGTCATAGAAATCCACTTCTCAGGCATTCAAACCAAAGCGCAAATTCATGCCAATTATTCAGCAAATAGTACAAACGTATAACTACGAAACGCATTATTTCAAATCGAATGTAGAGGCGAATTCAGAAAATTCGCCCTTTGAAATCATTGGGATCAGGGGTCAAAGTCAAAGCGCCGAAATGGAATGCTATTTGGTTTTAGTGTCAAAGTTTGAGCATATCCGTTTCCAAATTACGGGAATTGTTCTCCCGCAAGTCAGAGATAAAATAAATTTTGTCAAACAAATATGTTGTCTAGTATATAAAAAAAGAAAGGAAATACGATAACATTTCAATATAAACAATAATGGGAGTGAGAGTAGTGATAATTATTAATATCTTTTAGTGTTGTGCATACTATTATTGGTTATTGTTATTTTGGTAGGGGTTTCAATACACAATAACAGTAATAATAGTTTGTAAAATAATTTGAAAGTAAACTTGATTTTAAAAATGTTTTGGTACCAATTTAATAAAACAATAATAGTAATAATCATAATAAAAATAATACTGATATCATAATTAGAAAAATAAATAAATAAATAATTATAAAATCTATTTCGCAGGGCCTTCGAGCTGAAAAGCTCAACTCTTCGTAATTCTCAACTTTCTCCCGATTCGTCGGATGTCTTGGTTTTCCACATAAAATTATGTCCGACTACGGTCGAAACTTCGTTGGCGCGAGACGAGCAATTGGAAAACTTCTTTGACTCAGTTTCCGCAGACATTGCTTAAAAATATTTTATCCTCTGGGAGGCAGCCATAAAAAGCTTTAAATTTCATTTAAAACAAATTGCAGGGGCACACTGGTTTGATTTGAAAGAATTCGTAACCGTATTAGAGCGTATTGAAGGTGTTTTAAATTCCCGTCCAATTACAGTTCTCTCTAGTGACATTTTTTTTTTAATATATCGTTGGGTCAAACTTAAAGCTTTTAATCATAAATTTTTCTTTAAACTTAACATCCTTCCTCAAAAGATACAAATGGAAATTCTCCACACCTAATTTGAAAATAGATGATTTTGTGGTAGTAATAGGATTTGTTTTACCGCCCAATGAACGGCGTCTAGGCTGGATAGAGCAGGTTTATAATGGGAATCAAATTAGTAAAAGCAACCCGCATGTACCACCCAAGAGCACATCGATGCAACGTTCACGTGTGACTAGGTGAACGAAACGTCACAACTAGTAACAGCAGAACCCGAGATAACGTAAAAGGATCCCGCAGAATCGCCAACAACCGTATTCAAACCACCCAACCACACCACCACTCGCATCAACTACCGCAGCAGACCCTTCGTCCACAAACGTGCTATACCCCTATCACTAACTGCAACATCCATTTCATCAGCATCAAAACCCAATCGCACCTAACAGCTCCCCTCCAACGCCCATGGCACGAGTTGTTTGTAATTGTAGCCTAGTCCACGCACGCCATCACTGCGCGAGATGGTCTTTCCCTTTACTAGCATATTCGGGGGACAAGATAGACGATTTAAATTTGTTTTCAATTCGGACACATGATAACGTACAGTCGCAGGGCGACAGGACTGAAACGAACTTGAATACAGACGACGATGAGGTGATGATAGGGGTCCAACGTGATATTTTTCTTCAGGAAAGTCAACTGTTGGCCCAGCACCGGAAAATGTAACCTCTAACATTCGTTTACGAGAGGACACTAGAAACACAAAGGAATCTAGCCTCAATTATCAGCTAAGGGACCTTGTTTCTCCTAGTCCTCTGATGAGAGACCTGGTATATCTTAGACTCTAGTGCCTACTGGCCCGATAAACCTGTTAACATACCATAACAAATAAAATTAATAAAATAGTTATTTTGAGGCCAACAGCTTAATTTAAAATAGTTGCCAAAAATATATTATAACGCGCCTAGACTGATCCATCAGCAGAGTCGTCTTTTATATCAGTAGATGATTTTAGACATGTAGGTATTTCCACAATTAAGATCGGGAAAATGGAGTGGTGTCTGATTAAAATTCGTGGCAATTTTGTAATGAGCATCAAGAGTTGAAACGTATGCTCAAGTTCAACGTAACCATAGCTTATGGACTCCGAAAGAGTCGATAGATGATTGGAATTGGTAGAATTCCCAAGATAAGAGCATGCTGACCTCCAGTTTCATTTGGCGGCAAAGGCGCATATTATACTAGGAGATGATACATATTAAAGGATAATCCGAAACGGTATCACAGGTAGATCCTATAGCAAACCCGGTTCCCAATTTTTTACTACATTATCTCTAATTCTTGTTCATAATGATTTGTGTATGGTTGTATAAAAATATCATTTTTATAACGACTTTTTTATGAATTTCGCAATGAAAATAAACAGGTAATGAAAACCTAAATTGTTGTTAAAAGTGAAGTAATAAAAATTCAAATATAAAATTAAAAAAATAATAAAATGAATGAACTCTTAAACCTACACCAAAAACGGAATGTATTAACAGCTAAAAAATATACGTTCTTAATTTTTATGAATTCTTGTAAAAAATGTTCGGGAAATCGAATGAAACTAAGTTTGCTAAATATTTTCTGATGGAACACGAATTATAGTCAAATGTAATATTTTTGGTAATAAATATCTCCTAAACAAACTGCTAGGATCGGATATAGTTGTAGAGGAGGATTTACGCTTTAGGGAAAAAACATATTGAAGTTATCTTGGTATATATTACCAGATAATCGGTTCCCGCCAAACGTGTGACCATTTAAATAGTACTACACATACAAATCTTGAAAAAAAAAAATAATTTGAAATTTATTTTTGTAATATTAGGCATGAGAACGAAAATCTTAAAATTAAGGAGAAAGGAAATAAAATAGCATATTGCTCAATTTAATCATCTACTTGATAGATATAATTTTAATGCAGAATTCTTTCCATTTAAAATTGTGACTCATTCGATTATCATATTGTATGAAGTTCTTATTTTTCAAATTATTTTTTAATAGAAATTAAGGGAATACTAAAATCCTTGAGAATGTTGATATTTCTGGCAAACCTATTTCGAACCGGTTGAACAAGTGAGGTTTCCGACTAGCTTTTTATCGACTCTCAGGTGGTTCTAACCCTTCTCGCTTGACGCGTGCCTGAACACAATACAAAACACAACAAAAAGGAACTGAAACTAAAAAAGGAAACACGAAATACAAAAACCGCATATATGAGACAGGTGTTTGTCCCATTACTTGCCCATCAAACTTCTTTATTTTAGTTAAATTAAATTTTAATTTAAAAATGTTGATTTTTTCTCTAACTTTATTTTATCTCTTTTTTAAGACTTTAATTTTAATATTTTCTTTATTTAAGTTACTTTAATTTGCAGTATTTTTTATTGTATCGCATATCTAGCTATTTACTTTCTGTTTTATTTCGTGTATAGACCTCAATATAAAATCTTATAGCCTTAACAAATAATTTTAGATAATTACATTTTTTGTCAATATATCACTTAAGTCTTTCTTTCAAGATTAGACTAAGAGGTACAACTTTGATAACTATTGGGATCTCTTTGCAAATCACTTTAAATATTTCAATATTCGTTTATGGAATGATAAAATAAAATGTTACCTGACTATGCCTCCTTATTCTTTTCTTTTCCAGTTTTTAGTTTCTAGGGAAGGGTTTTTCAATTGTCCTCTCTTTTTCGGACGCGAGTATAGCCAGCTATGGCAAAAACACAAAAGAACATAACAAAACCACAACTATATTAATATCACCGTTGTAACTTATACATTTATAATCAATCTTTACAAATCATTTTGTTTAAAAAAACAAAATCCTTACACGAATTTTGGATTATCACACGTTAATAACTTGTAACATTTATTACTAATTTATGTTAAAAAAAATTCAATGTTATTTTATTATAAAAAAAATTACGTTTTGTTTAAGAACTGTTTATGTATATAAAAAAAACTGACTTCCATCAAAACTTATACTTTTTTGCCACTCAGTTTATTTGTTTCCTTTTTTTATAAATTGTCTTTTTAAATTTTCACAGCTTTTTCTTATTTTTAACAAAACAATAGAGTTCAACTTCACTAAGTTCAATTTATATTATCGCCTATATACCCCAAATAATTTTCGCCGCTAAATTTCGCGCCTAGGTTTTCCCATTTATATAATTTACTAATATACAAAAATAAAATAAACATGAAGACAAAACTATCAAGGAAAATGTAAGTTATTATTTATTTATTATATTTTCATATAATACATTTTCTTTACAGAACTTTTGGACAAAAAAAAATTTGGAATATTGTTTTACAGTAAGGAAACGCGATTAACCTCGTCCCAAGCGTTTTCCTACGACCTCTCCACGTAATTTTTTTTATGGACAGAGGGATAGCCCGGGGATACACCTGCCTTCAGTGTCGTGGTCCTAGAAAAAAAATACTAGTTGAAATTATTTTCCAATCGCAACAAACTCCGGTGCTGTTGGACTCAACCAGGAAGGAACGGTGTGCGGTTGGATACGGCCAAAAGCCCAACGTGGAACTCTCACGTCCCTGGGATTAAACTATCTTGCTCTACCCTAGAATTAGCCGGGTATCAACTACAGTAAGTATATGTATATCTATAGATTTTCCTTAATATTAATAATAAGATTTTCTCTTTATAGAAACCTGGCTATATATTTTCCGTATCATTATTGGTTGGAAGTTGAATTACAAAAATCCTCCTCCGATGCCTAGACAAGAGCGCTCTTCCTAAAATTTTTCATGTTGTAAAAAATAGTAGAGGCAACCCATTTCACAATTAATAAATTTTCTTGTTACTGGCTTTACCAGTATGGCACATTTATGTGCTAAAAATAATATAAATTCGATAGCCCGCAAAAACTTCTGTTTTGAGGCAAATGTATAAAAATTAATGTATCTACGTTGCCTCTAATGAAAGATCTTTTTTAGAATTCTTGTATACGAATCATCAAACGTCTCAACAAACCTTTTAATAGAAAAGATTTGAGAGATTCTTCGGGATATATTCCTAAATACAACTATTACGGGAAGTATACCTTGTGATTCATTTTCATTTTAAGAATATATTTCCCTAAAATATTCAATTGTTTAAAGATAAAATCTAAAAAAAGGACATCACAAACATGCAATTACGTCAAAAAGGAAAAGCGGTTTCCCAACTAATATTGCACTATGGTGAATAGAATAAATTGCTAATTCTAACTATAAGTTTATATCATCCCCCGTATATATCACAGCTATGGTATATCTATTGTGTGGGACTAATTTCCTAAGGCCTAATATTCACTTTTTTTTAGTGAATTTTGAGTTCTTTAGTCTAGTTTAAACTTTTATATCTTTCACCTGATACACCCCTAATGTTTTCCCTTGTAATGTCTCCAATTCGTACATGTTATTACCTACAGGTCAAACCACTCTACATTTCAAGAATCTTCTGCAAAACTTCGCGTTACGGTTTTTTGAAAAGTCGGTTAATATGGTATTTTTGCGATAAACTTCTTGGCCTGGGACAAAGGTTATTTTCCGAGCTCGTTTGTTATACCTTTCGGCACTTTTTTCCGTAGGTTTTTTCATATTTTCCTTGAACTTTTGCCTAATTATCTCTAGCTTATCGCCTCGATCTACATTCACTATTTGTTGATCTGTAAGTGATTGTAGTTTTCAGCCTAGTTTGTATTCAGAACCACTAGAATACATATGATATCCAAATAGGTCGAGTGGGTATTGGGTCATAGAAGAGGTATATTGCGGATGCATCTATGACAAGGTTGGGGGGGGGGCAAAAGAGACGATCAGCTGTCTCGAAAATTCTCCGTGTGGTATAGTTGTTGTAGCTTCCGTTTAGTTGTTGTATTTTGTTAAAATTTTAGTGTGCGGGTACGAGGCTAATGAGGAAGGGTTGGGACCTTCCCAGATATAATGTACCCTAGAGCTAGTTGGAAACCTCGCCAGCCAAACGGTCCGTAACAAACCATGGTTTACTTGTTATTATTCATAGGAATTCAGGCTTTAATTTTTCCCTTAAAAACGTGTTCTCCAGAACTGTATGTCATATGACATCAAATTTAATAAATACCTTATAAATCCATTTGTTCCAGAAATCCACCAAAAACCCATAAAATTGATAAATTTGGAAAAAATTCACTAATTCCAGGATTTTTTTTTTTAATATTCATGGTAGGATTAGTGATCTTTGATATAAAATTATTTATTTTAAGTGTTGTTTTTTAAATTGACCACTGTATCACGTTTTATATGCGTTATTCCACCCACAATTGAAATATTATATACAAAGTATTTCTTTTTGTCAGAAGAACAAAGAACCACAAAATGCACCTACTTAAATTCTTACCCTCAGGACCGTGATTTTAAGTTTCTTGTTTCTAAGTTCAATATTGTAGAAATGTCGTTGTTGTAGTCACATCCAAATTATTAAACTTGTTAAATATAAAATTAATACTTTGAATTATTATTTACATACTTTTCAAATACTTTGACATTAATTAATAATACTTTGATACATTAATTTTTTTTACTTTTCAAATAAACTGAACTTTTTGAATATTCAATAACTGTTATGCTCGCTATGAAGATATTTTTCTTGTAGAACTTAAGGATTTGGACGTCGCAGCTCGTGTGAGACTCCTTATGCGCAAATTCAACACAGTTTAATATGGATAGTATACTGAACACATTATACCACAGAATTCATTAAGATTTTAACAAATATTTTTGGAATTTAAGAATCAATTTTCAATGTAAGATACAAATGTTTACAAACTATCAAGAAGCCTTTTGAAGATTTAATTTCTTATGGAACGATTGTCAATAAAATATGTGAAATTAAAGTTGTTAAAATAAATCAAATTTGCATCAAGAAGAAAATTTTTGATAGTCAAAATACAAATTCCTTCATAAGTTAAAACAAAATGCAATTCGGTACTGCATCAGATGTGTCGATTATTGGAAAAAAATTATTAAAGGACCAAATAAAACTCATAGTCGAGTTTTCATGACAACTTCGATTTCGGAGTGATGTAAAACATTTTTATTTATTTGAAGAAATCGATTCTGTCTCAATTTTTTGTTCAGGTTGGCTAGACATTTTTGGATTAGGGTCGGTTTTCAAATAAAGCAGAATAAAATTTATGTAGCAGTCCTAAATAATATTAAAACCGAATATGCGGACATTTTTTTAAGATACATTGTCTAGATATACTAAGACTCAACTCAAGCTTTTGAAATGTTTAAAGACATTTTAAATTCGGATTTAGTTCAAACTCATTACCATTCCAATCTGCCAATTTAAGTTGCAGCAGACGCTTCTGAAAAGTGCCCATATTTGTCACATTTTTGCCGACAAGTTTCTCATAAGTTAACAACTGCAGATAAAAATAACTCGGAAAAAGAAAAAATTCCATAAGTACATTTATGGGAGGGAGTTCATCTTATTCGCAGATCATAAGCCACTAGCCTATTTCCGTTTATGCTGGAAATAGGCTACAAAGATGGGCACTTACTTTAATTATGTACAATTTCCACATACAGTACACAAACACCAAAGCTTTTGTTTGTGTCGATTAGCTTTCAAGACTTATCGATTCCAAACGAAGAAATCGTCACTGCTTGTACAACCCACGAAGACAGTTGTTTTGTACCGACCAGTTTGGTAAACATTTGACATTTGTTTGGGCTACCAGACAGAGCGACGCTGGTATCTGGCGAATGCCGGGCTAAAACTCGTCGGATGGAGGTGGAGTTCTTGCTCAGCCGGTAGCCAATAAACGGTACACAAAATAAGATGTACCAGCTGAAAAATGAAGAAAAAAAAAAAAAAAAAAAAATTAAAAAAAAAAAAAAAAAAAAAAAAAAAAATGGGGACCCGAAGTGAAATCTATTTACTTGATTCCAACACCAAAAAAGTAAGTAAAAAACAATCACCATCTGAAAACTCCTTTCTTAGGTGGCAGGTGTTTCGCCAACTTTTGTCCCTCTCTCTTGGAACCCCAAAGGGATTCCACCTGATGACTCATGGGCTTTTGAGTCATCCCAAATTCTCCTTTAAAACTAAATTATTTATTCAATAATTTATCAACTAAAAGAGAAAAATAAATAAAAATATTTTTTAATAAAAAAATAAAAAAAAAATAAAAAAATACGCCAACATCAGTAATGACTACACATTTTAATTTTTTTCATTATAATTTAAGGTAAATAAAATTCCTTTTATTGCAGACATAAAATTAAAAGTTGACAACACTAGGGACTGACAGAAACAATATTGTTGTTAATTGTATAGTCATCCTTGTTAAAATAATAGCGCCAATATATTTGCAACACTTAATAAGATGAATGTTGTCAACATTAATTTTACATTTTTTATAATACATATTAAAGAAAATTTTATGAATCGATAATACTTAGTATTAAAATTTTCAAAAGTAAAATATTACTTATTTCATCAATTTTAACCTCTATGAAATTAATGACGAATTTAATACGAAATATTGATTTAAATATTTCTTTTATAAATATTTTATTGTTTTTATTTTTTTCTTCTGATAAATATAACATAAAAATCAAAAGTTTTTGAATAATTGTAAAAATTTCTGACAAATCTCAATATCGAATATTATCATCTGAAAATACCTTAAATGGTACATTTTTCATTTTCTTTATTAAAAGCATATACTTTTTTCAATTTAAAACGAAAAAAATTAACAGAACTAAATACAATAAAACTACATATCAAAAAGTGTGCCGGAATTTGATTTAATAGACTTAATTACGTTTCAAAAATTTAAGATTTCAACATTGAATATATTTACACCATAATACATTTGAAAATATTTTGGTATTAATATCTAGTATTATAGTGTAAAACCCACTTAAGTGATACAATACAAATATTTATGATACGTTTACGAAAATATTAAATAAATAATAAAATTTCATAATTATTATCTAATTTTAGTTTTTCCATTGATAAATATTTTTCTCTATTTTACATTTTATATGTAAAGTTATGTCTATATTGATGCAAATTATTGGTTTATATATATTTTCAATAACAGTTAGGGAAAAACAATTTGTACACCTCATATATTTCGTTACACTTCAGATAGTTTATAAGGAATTTTACAATTGTCGCATGGCAGTATTTTTTTAATATATTTTATTTCATTAAGTTATAAAACAGAGTTATCCAACACATTATATTAAAAAAATACAAAATAATGAAAAATTCATTGGGAATAAAGTATTTGGACATATAATCTACACCTACTTTTATAATCATTTATATTGGAAAAATTTAATATTTTGGTGGGTTCCCCCTTTGCATCTATCACCGCATGTAATCTTCTGGGCATCGATGGGACCAAATTTCTCGTTGCATCTGGAGATATTTCCTTCCAGGCTTCATCCAAAGCAATTTTAAGTTCATCCCTGCTTCGGACGTGTCTTGTAGCGAATTTACGTTTTAAAATATCCCCAACTGTGCTCGATGGGGTTTAAATCAGGTGATTGGGGAGGAGAATTAAGTTGCCTTGGTGCATGGTAAAGCAACCACTCTTTCACTGAACGCGCTGTATGTTTTGGGTCATTGTCCTGTTGAAATATCCAACTTAGGCCAAGACCCAAACCATCTACGGAATGCCTTCAATTGTATCTCTAATTAGCTTTTATATTGATGCTGGTTCATTACACCATCTATAAATACCATTCGCCCTACCCCACTGGCTGCTATTGCCCCCCATACCATAACACTTCCCCACCATGTTTCACTGTTGGGGTCAAATTGTTAACATCTAACGCTGTATTTTTTTTTTTTTTTTTTTGCGCCACACTTTTCCCCTGCTATCATTTCCGAAAAGATTGACTTTGGTTTCATCAGTAAACAAAACCCTATTCCAAAATTCTTCGTCCTTATCAATGTATCGTTTGGCAAACTCTAAACCACAGCGGTTTCTTGCGGGGAATTCTACTTGCATATCCCGCAGAATGTAAGATCCTCCTACATTGTATGAACAATTGTTACCTGGGTATTCTGCGCATTTTGTTCCGCTAATTTTGCACGAGTTACTCTTGGATTTCTTGCCACTTTTTTTATCACCAAGTTCGCTTCTCTGGAACCTTTTTTGGCCCGTCACGTTTGGCACATTTTCAAACAGATCGCTGTCGGACTGTGCAAATTTACTAAATTACTTATTTCCGGAGAAGATTTTCCTTTTTTATGTTCATCAATAATTAAATTTTTAATATCCAAACTCAACTCTTTGCTTTCCCATTTTTAATGTGCTTTTTAATTCAAAAACGTTAAAGACCAAGCTTCTTATTTTGTAAAATAAAATCGAAAATTAACGAAGAAATTATAAGGTATTTAAAAAAATATCATACAAGATCCAACGTACAAATAATTGTTCACAAATGTACTGATGTACAAATACTTTTGTCCCAAAGATTTTTACTTAAATTGTACTTTTTTTAACAATGTGTTATATAATTTATTTATTTTTTTTTTTATCAAATAATTCAATAAAAATGGACCTGAATTAAAACTACATATAAAATTTTTTATTCTTTATAAATTATTGAAGATATACGAAATGCATGGGGTGGATACAATTTATTAAATATTTATTTCCTTTAAAACATCAGGCACCTGACTCGGGAATTATTTCCTCTTATAAAAGAAAATAAAGGTATTTTCTAACTTAACACCAAATAAAGTACGTTTTATTCATTCGATTTTTCATGAAAAACGGAAAAACGTCTGCAGTTTTCAACTACAAAAAAAAAAAAAAAAAAAAAAGAACAAAAAAAATATTAATTTTTCAAAATTTATTTTCTTTATTTACATTTTTGGGTTTAAAAAATGGTATAATATCCATTTCATTTTAATATTAGTTTTTTATTTTATGATAAAATTGTTTAATAACATTTAAAATTTAATATTATTATTCTTACATAAAATTAAATTTAAGTGGTATATTTATATAATATATTTTATCATTTGAATATTGCACCAAAATATTGTTAAAATTAAATTTTTAGAAATTTTATTTATATTTTTAGAATAACATAGTTCAAATCCATTTTTAGAACAGCAAAATTGTTTCAAGTCTTTTTGGTACTCCTTGTAAATATGATTTCAATTGCTTGAAATAATTTGAAGAAAAAATTATTTATTAATGCTGTACAGAATATTCGTAATATTTCATTTTAAATTTAAAATCAAATCCAAAGTCTTCAACTAATTGAAAATATATTTTATTTACTTATGTTGAATAAATTTAATCTACATATTATTTTCTACTTTAAAAATCTATTTTAAAACATTTAAATTTTTCTATTCTTAGAAAATATTTTGATTATTATGGATTCAAGATTAACTTGTTAATTTTTAAAATTGTTCGAAATAATTAAAATA
>MINK01021660.1:0-15252 GCA_001735545.1 Phormia regina
GTCTCCTCTAAATTCCCTTAATAGAAAACATTTTACAAAATCTAAAGCATACTTTGTGGTGCAGACAATAATATCATAACAACCCACATTCATATACATACATTTTGCATAAAAAAACGCAGAAAAACCACTACAACTACATTTATTTATGAAGAAAAACAACTAAAAGAGTTGAAAAATAAAAAAGGAAGAAAAAAAGCAATAGAGAATATTACAAAGCATAACAAGGAAATGCAATCAAATTGAATTTCCTCCATATTGGCTAAACAAAGCTTATTTGTCTATTCTTCCTGTTTTGTATTTGACTAAATGTATTTGCTTGTATTTTCCATTTTTTTTTTTTACTTTGAATATCTCACAGACTACATAACTACTTGTGGTTTATAGAGTTTATGTTGCCACTCAAGTCCTTACAATGTTTTTTCTACCTTGAAAAAAAAGAAGAAAAAAACAAATTCATTTAAGAATATTTACATGTTAGCCAGGATTCCTATTACATTTTTCATATTTTTTTCTTATTTACTATCTTTTACAGTTGCTTGGTTTACATTTGATCCTGTTTTAAGCGGTGGTCCTGGTTCTGGTCTCATCTTTAGCAATAACAACTCTACTGTTTCTGTTGAAGGCTGGGAACATCGTGTCGCATTGGGTTCAGTGGGTTTTTCACGTGGTATACACTATTGGGAATTTACCATTGACAATTATACAGCTGATACAGATCCTGCCTTTGGTGTGGCACGCATTGATGTTAATCGCAATAAAATGTTGGGTAAGTGTAATTTTATATAGCAATCATAGCTTAAGGAAATTATAAAAAATAGTATTATGTGGATAGAAAGTAATGTAGGTATTACTTTCAATGATTAAATTATTTTTTTTATTCTGCTACTATGTGTTGAAGGACCTCAATATTTATTACTTTGAAAAATAAAAATAAAAAGAACTTATAGTTATCGTATTTGCTTTAAATTCTATAGATATTCTTATTTTTTTCATCTAAAATTTATTGCTTCTTAATATTTCTTTGTTGAAAATGGTCAACAGGTATTGTAATTTCTTTAGAAAGATTTATAACTTATTTCGTTGTCAAGTATCATAAGTAATGTATCAGACACCAAAGATTTCTTAAGGCTAGACATTTAAAGTGTTTTTGTTAAAAAAAAAAAAAAAAAATAAAATAAACATTTGTATTTAACAATTTAATAAATTGTAGAACTTGTTAACAATAAACCCTTAAAATTAAACTTCAAAGGACTAATATGTTTAATGTACCAATAAAAAATTAACCTTTTTCTATAATATTAAAAAATGCTGTCTAAACTATTAAAAATGTTTTTATTTTAGTTCCAAACTGATAATATTTTTAAAATTCTTGAAAACTTGAATTTTGTAACTTATTGTTAAATAGTAGTGTTATACCTAATGTTTATTAAAATTTTAATAATGATTTAATCTCAAGATATTCTGAGCAATGAACTATTCTTCTTCGTACAAAAGTTTTAAGTGTAAAGGTGCACTAGTAATTTTTAAAAACAAAGAGAACTTTAAAGTATAGATGTCCAAATCATAGCACAATTGTCCTGCCTGTATTCACACTTATACGTACGCTCTTTCAATTCCACTGAAAAAAATTATAAAAATATTTTTTTGGTAATAATTTTCATTAATATTTTAACACAAAGTTGGAAGAATATAAACAAATGTATGAGCAGTATAAGTCCATAAAAAATAAGTTTTATATAATAATGGGCACTATGTATAACTGAAGTACTTAATTTACCAAATTAAATTTTTTGTATTTTTGTATTTTTACTATCATAAATACAACTATAATTTTAGTTATTGACATACCTACATTAGAACAATAATTTCTGCCTTTCATTGTTCTTAAGGAAGAGATGAGTTTAACATATATAAAATGTCAGTTATACATGGTTCTTCATGCATCAATACATCAATACCTTCCAATTAAATATATTATAATTGAATTAAAAAAAATATATTTATTTTAAAACATTTATATTAAAGAAATTGATTACCAAACAATTAAGTCAATAATTGTTTACAGTGCATTTTGTACTCTTTGCACTCTTAACAACGATTAAATGAAAGAACATAAGAATATGTGTGAACTCAATTAGCACAATTGTACTATGAAATTGACACCTCTACTTTAGAGCAACGATATCTA
This sequence comes from Phormia regina, assembly GCA_001735545.1. Taxonomy (NCBI): domain Eukaryota; kingdom Metazoa; phylum Arthropoda; class Insecta; order Diptera; family Calliphoridae; genus Phormia; species Phormia regina. The sequence continues at coordinate 2,192 of MINK01021660.1, forward strand.
ACTTAGCACCAGGGCCCGAACATAATGGGCTATGGGAAGAAATAGCTTAATTTGGCTAGAGACGACCAAGTTTGTGTAGGATTTTAAGCAAAAGTATAAACTATTTATACAAGAATGTCGTATCTAAGAAAAGGTTAGAATATATAGATTACTTATTGTGTAAAAAAGTTAGTGAAATGTTATTTGATGACAGGATTTATTGAAGAAATATAACTTCAAATTTTTTTTCGTTTTCGTAGCCAGATTAGATTTTTGACTACTTTTCAAATCTTCATTTGTTCTCCTTTTAAACAAAATATTTTTAAGGCAATAATAACGCTGCCAAAATTACTGAACGAAACTAGTCATTTATGGTGCTTTTTTTCACCTACAGGCAATACCGGTGATTTTTTATGAACGAAGGAGTATAACAAATATTTTATCTTTCTAAAGAAGACTTATTGGATTATTAATCCAGATTTATAATTCTCAATAAGGAGCGCGATCGAAATAAAATTAAAACAAGTTTTGCCTCATATTTTTTTAAACAAATATTTAAAAATGTTTGATTAAGTTAGTATTGAAACATATGTCTGTTATTATTTTTCTGACAACCATGTTGACTTATTGTAATGGTTTGAATTATATTTTTCTGTAACAATAATATATCAATTACATAAAAAATAATGAAAACTCTACGATCAACCGTTCTCAAATTATAGAAAACGAATATTCAGCTGAAAAATGTTCGAATTTTATTTATTTTTTATGAAATAATTATATATTGTAACATAATTTAGTTTGTCGGTTTCTTACATCCACCATCAAAGGGACAAATACATTAATTGATTTTTGTCATTCGAAAAAAGTCATTTAAGACCCCATAGAATCTGAGTCGATCTACCTATGTCCTTCCTTCTGTCCAAATGTCCGTATGTTGAAAACAGTATAGGGCCCGAACGGGACAACAAAGGTAGGTAGAATTTGGTTCAAATATTTATCTTATCTAAAGTTTGTTTGGTATTGAAAATAACAAAAATCGGTTAATAAATAAAAAAGTTATGATTAAAATACTAAAAACACAGGAAGTCTGTTGTAGCTTCATTTCATACATTTTTACCGATATTTCTTAAACGAAAGCATGTGCAATAATAAAATTTTGTACAGGTACTTCGAGGGAAACAAACTGAAAAATAAAAAATGGGCATGTTCAGCCCATCTCCCAGAATAAAAAACGCTTAAATCGGAAAAATTTTTAATTATGACTTTGCAGCTTTTAAACTTTTTATTTTGAATACTAATTTCGTGTGGAGATCTTAAGTTTATCTACAGATTTTTTTAAATCAAAATTACAATTACGTGATTTTAAAATGGAATTAGTTTAGAAAAAGGATAATTATGGACAAATGCATAATTATCCTCAATATAACTTATTTAAACATATAACAACCTTATAAAGAGATTTTCAATTAAATAACAGTGTCAATCTCTCTTTTTTTATAATAAACCACCAAATATATTGTTTTATGGCAAAACAACATTCATGTAAAATTTTTTATTACAAAACTTAAACTTTAAACAACAACAAATACATAATAAACATAATAAAACTGTTTAAAAACGTAACAAAATAACAACAAAGTATCATTAACTTTATACCTAAACTTACAGTTTCTAAGACTTAGTAGTATAACATAATAAACTTTATCATAAAATATGAACAAAAAAATAAAAAAAAAAATACAAGTGTTAGTGGCAGTCACTGCAAAATGAAGTATAAGCAAGATAACTAAACATTATCTGGCAAAAGTTGTTTTTTTTTTTAACTTAAACATGATGGTTTTGAAAATACCAACAAAAAGAGAGCTAGTAGTTAGCTACTTGTTAGAATGTAGCATAAATATAAAAGTCTCAAAACACCGACAACACATGCAATATGAACATGATATTAAGTTAAAAGATACATGCCCCTCCAAAATATGTACACACACACACACATACACACATATTTTTAAGATAGAGCGATATTTATATTCAAACTTTAAAATAAACGACAGGAAAAGCGAAAAGTTTTGTTTCGAGTAGCAAATATTTTTTATGAGATTGTGTAGAACAATAACGTAAAACACGTAACAGCTAAGAAGCACAAACACACACTCATATACAACAACAACAAAAATATGACTTGGTAGTGAAATAAGCCAAAATAACAAGTCATCACGTCCACAATGTCTTACAAAATTTTTGGGTACAGAAAACGGGAAGGTGTAAGCTTGTCTAACAAAGCATAATAAAAAGTTGACTTTAAAATAAAAAAGTATAAACATATTTTTTTTCTTGTAAAATATATTGCACAGTGGGTAATAATCTTAAGGAATTAATAATATCAAACACTAAGTAATAGCACTATTTTTATTTTAAGTCAGATTTATACACAGAAAAAAGCGAAAAATCAAATCAATCATTAAATTCAATTAAAAACTCGTTTAAATTTGCACCCCTTACCACAATGTTTATATTAATTACTAAAGACTGTAAAAAATAAGAAAACAGAAAAAACTTTCCAATTAAAAAAATTAATAAAATCAATTAAGTTGATGATTTATTGAATTAAAACTTAAAATGAGATATACAATTTTACTTAAATTTGATTTATATAAGGTAATAGTTTTTTCAATATATTACCAGTTTAACTATAACTAATTAAAATAGCCTTAGTAACAATGCTATTTTTAGTTTTAAATGCTATTTTTAAGCTATTTGTCGTGGAGTATTAATGTTATTTAATAATAGTAACAATGCTATTTTTAAGCTATTTTTCGTGGAGTATTAATACGTATTACTTTATCCCATTTTTCTTATAACTAAATAAATTTAAACTACCTTAACAAAATTTTTATATACACCTGAGTATTATCTGCAGTCACTGTTAACTTTTAGCATTTAGTAGCGAAAACAGAAAACTTTTCAACATTTTAATGTCAGTGTCAGTTACGTGGGTGGGGTAAAAAGGTGCTGTATAGACAGACAGACAAACATATACAAACACTAACTCTTAAATACCAGCATAAGTAAAAATAACATAAATAAAGTTTTGTATTTTAACTGCAGTATCTTATGAAATTTTAATTTGAAAACTTGTGATGAGCTGCTTTAACACGTGTCAAATGGTGCAGAAATTTAAGGAAGAAGTAAAAGTTTTTAATTTTTTTTTTTTTTTTTTTTTTTTTTTTTGCAAAAAAAAAAGGGATAAAATATGTATAGAATTTTTATAAAATTTTTGTTTTAATCCAAATTAGGTTTAGAGGAAAATTATATTAATTAAAAGTATCATATAAAGAAATTCTTAAAAGTAAATTGTCGGAAATCATGTTATAAAAAATAAAAAAAAATGCCAAAATTAAATGTTACCTGAACCAAATTTTAATGAAAATGAATTTAAAATAATTTAATTGTATATTCTTCTCAAAACCTATATGAACGGACAGAAGAACCGAAGAGAAATTTCACTAAATATTTATTCCCATTATTATTTCTGTTAATACATAAAATATAGCAAAACCGATTAAACATGTTGGAATATATGGAAAAGACATCTCCAAGACTTTGGAAAGTTGAGATTATTGAAATTTCTAATGTATATATGTGTAAGATAAATAGAACAAGCAGACAGAAACTTCAAAGGATTTATCAAGAGCTTTAAAATGATATATAAATAATGTCATTAGTATCCTACTTCCATATCGTTAGTAGCTCCCCCATTGCTCCGCTCTTGAAGTTTATATAGGATACTGCTTCCAAACTCTCCTCTACTATGCCCATCAGTGCTACCAGGACGTGAAAAAAAGAAGCTAAATTGAACTTAAATGTCACAAAAAATAAAACCAGAAAAAAAGCTAATATATTGTCTTATTAAAAAACACATTTAATTGTTAGTTTTCATTAGTTTTTGGTATTTCTTGAAGATATATTAGTGAACTGATAAATTTAACATAAATAGTTCCTATGGATACTAAAGTTTTTTAAACAATAATTATAATATTCTTTTAGAATAAAACGCGACAGACAAACATTTTCCCTAAATACAAAAATGCTTAAATTTGTGATTTTTTGTAAATAAAATTTTTATATTTTTAGAATCAAAAAAGGCTAGAAGCTAAAACGAAAATTTGAGGCTAAAAGCCTTAAAAAGGCTAAACTGGCAACACTGATGCCCATGTCTATTTAGCCGTTTAGATTTATTTTGTAAAATGTTCGATTCTGTTCCACTTTTTAGAGTTTGATGAAACAAAGAATAAATTTACTCTTAAAATATTATAATTATTATTTTATTTTTTTGTAATTTTATTTTAATTCGATTTTCCAAAATTTTAATGATAACAACATACTTTCTGCATTACATTAAAGCATATTAGTAACTACTTACTTTTAATCTGATATATAGTCAATTTCTTGATATCGGAATCTTTGAAGTGTTACATTTTTTTAATATATATTTTTTATACAAATACCCAGCAAAAACTTTCCTTGCCATATAATGAGTTAAGAATTTTAATTTATTTATTATATTTTAAAATTAAAGATTTTAATTTAAACTGAATTTTCGATATAGAAATCAAGTAATTAATGTATTTTCAAAAGTTTAATTGTTTAAATGAAAAGATTGATAAAAAATCTAACCTCAATTAATTAATCAATTAAGCTAAAAATAAGTACTTACTAATCTACTTTCATGTAATGCAGACAGTATGTTGTTATCATTGAAATGTAACGGCATCCCTAACTACATGCCATTACCAAGTTTTTGCTGGGTATATTTTAGTTTTAAAATTTTAATTATAAAAATTATATATTTTAACAGTGCCTAGTGGGGCAGAATCGAAAGTTTTTGGAAATAAATTTGTAATTTCTGATCGGCTGGTGCGATTTGCCTGAAATTTGATATAGGTGTAGCAGAGGAGTGTTCTATGTTAAATTTAGAAGGGAGACTAAACATATCCCTCAGGGGCATAGCTAAAGTGGCTCAAATTTACCTCTAACATAAAATTTTTTTAATCGTTTGCCAAATTTTTGTTTCTCGTCTGATTTCCAATATTGAATGATATATGTGAAAAAAACTGGATCAAGATCATGCAAAATTGAGGTACTTAAAAATTCAAACGCAAATAACTCAAAAAATATAAGAGATAAATTTGACATGCAAGAGAAGTGACATACACCTTTAACTCCGCCCTAAGGGGTATGTTTAGTCCCCCTTCTAAATTTAACATTGAATAGTCCTCTGATACACCTATACCATGCAAATCGAACCAGCAGTTATAGATTTATTTCCAAAAAATTTCTATTCCTCTGTGCAGTGGATAAAGTTTCAATATGTAATTTGTAATTTTAATAAAATAAGTTGTTTACACAGAAAAACCAATTAGCAAATATATATGAAAATAAATCATTTAATTAAATACTTGTTTAAATTTTTAGCTTTAACCAAAGCAACAAAAACATATTTCCAATTAAAAACTTAATTAAGTTACTCAAGTAGATGATTAAATGAACCAAAAATGTGTATGGAAATAAAATCGAACTCAACATAAAAAAATCACCTTTTCTTTTCCATATTTAAGTATTTATTTGTTACCGATAATATAACTAGTTACTAATCATTTCGATAGTAATGACTTCTGTAACAGTTTAAAATTAATGATTTATTAAATAGTTTCAAACCCCTTTTAATAATATATAGTACTGTAGTTGCCTCTAATGATATGACTTTGTTAAAGTAATGAGTTATTCATCTACTATGTAAGTAGTGAAGAAACATTATATGTATTTTAATGGGAAAGTATGTATAAAACTTCAAGAGTTTTCGAATATATTATAATAACTCACATAAAATATTAATTATGACAGTTCAAGCAATATATCCCACAAAAAACGAAACTGAAAAGGAGCTAAAAAAATCAAAAAAAGTACTAAGTGCTAAAAAAGAGCTGCAGAAGTTCATTTTTTAACACATGATTACCATTGGAAGAATGTTCTTCTTTTATTCTAAATATGTGGATAATATTTTATAACAAAAATTTTATGAAAAGATGTAATTTTATTAAAATATAAATAATGCTATAAAATTTTAATTTTTAAAAATTTTTCCCGCTCTAAAATTCATTTATTTTCCCTTTTTTGAAAGAAATTATTAAGAACTTCCAAAAAATGATATATATAGGATATTACTTCCAAACTTAAAATGTTACTCTACTCTGCTATGCCCATGTCCAATTAGCTGCTTAGAAGTTAGTCAATAAGATCCTGAACTTGTAATCCAGAAGTAGTGCAAATTCGGATCATTTCCAATGAATTTAACATAGGCTTGTCATAGGAAGATATTGTCTTTTTTGTTACCTATTCAGTGATTTGGAAGTCATGTCAACGATGTAATGAAAAACTGATTCTTTGGATTTTCCTTTTTTATCTCTGCAGAATAATTAATATATAAACTAATAAATTTTCGGAACAAATATTTGAAAAAAACTTCTTCTGAATACAATTTAAATACATCTTTGGATGTTGTTTTTATTACTTTTTAAGGTCCTGAAAATATATATCTATTCTGTCTCACTTTTTAGTGTGGACAGAATAAATTTAATATTAAGCTACTTTTGGTTTAGATCTACTACTAGGGTTTTTTGCTCCAAGTTTTTTGACCAAATGTTCAAAATATGCATTTTTCCGCTTTTGATATTCACTATTTCAAAAGCGGGAGCTCTTGATGACTTTTTGCTGGAATTTAATTCTACCAAAAATTTTTTCCGTAGTGCAGAAGTTTTTTTTGAATGTCCTATATTTTAGTGAAATAGGAAACCTATATTTAATTATTAAAATTTGCACAAGAAAAAAATGCATTACTTTCATAAGATTTGAAAATTTCCTCTGTCTCATTACTCACTTGTTGTCTCTATTTAAGTAGAAAAATATTTAAATTTGAATTTATCAACATTTAAGTAAAGAATTTTTTAGTCTGTTCACAAAATGTTTCTCTTAGCTTTCTTACGTTTTTCTCAAACTTTAATAAAAATTTTGTTCGTGAGTTGTTTTCTATAAAATATTTTATATTGATGTGTAGCTGTGTTTGTCTCTTCCCCCCACTGAAAAAAAACTTCCGTTTCCGTTGTTGCTACTTATTTAACATTGTTGTTCAATTGGCAATTTTTATCTCAAACAAACAAGCAAACACACTCACACAAAAGAGCAACAGCTACGCGTCAATTCCTTTTAAATACAAACAGCGAAAGTTTATCTGTAGTTTATTTTTTGTCCCAGACACTCACTCACACACAGTTTTTAGCTAAAATTGTATCGAAATTGCCAATATTTCCTCCTTTAGTGTTTTATTGTTTTTTCTTTGCTTTTCAATTTTCATTTGTTCACAATATTCTGTGATCAGTTAGTTGCCAAAACTTTAGATTTCTTTTCTTTTATTCTGTTTTATTGTTTGTTTTAAATAGAAAGTAGCTTTTTTTGTTTTGTTTTGAAAGTGTTTTGTGCTTGTTGTCACGCCTTTTTGGTTTTTGTATTCAAAAGCTGAGTGTTTCTAGTTTTAAGTTTTTTTGTTTTTATCTTTAGGATTTTCTTTGGCGAGGGGGTGTATAGAGGTGTTTATTGTCACACACAAAAACTTAAGTTTGCCATGGAGATAAAAGTTTATTTTCTTGCTAAAGAATTTTTTGTCGGTCATGTTTTTCTTAGATATAAATACAGAGATGGGCTATAAGGGGGATAATGTAGCAAGGATTTTGTAGTACTTAACCTGAAGTCATATGTCTGAGAAAATATTCGAAGCAATTTGCTATAGAAATTATTCTATAATGATAACTTTTTCTAAGAAATTTGTTTGGAATAATAATTTTAATAAAGTCTTAGTGTTATATATCAAACTTTAATTAAAGATTATATTTCGAAAGGTTGTTCTTTACAGCTTTAAACAATTTTCCAATAAATGTTATTATTTCTTACTTAAAGTATTTGTTGTTGATCAATGTATTTAAGTAAAAAATTAAATAAAAAATAAGTAAAAAAGAAAACTAGGTGCCATCACGTTTTCAAACCATTTTTAAAGATTTTCTACTTCCTCTATTGATACTTAAACAAAACCAGGAAAAAAGTTTTTGTTTTTTACATTTCTTTTTGGATTCTTTTGTTCTTATTTTATTGTTCTTATTTTATTGAAAATCCATTAACAAAAATGTATAGCAGTCAAGTTTTTTTTCTATATTAAGTTGCCAGGAAGTTGCTAAAGAAAATTAAAAACTTTTTTTTCAGTATTTTTTATAAAATTAAAAGCTTTTAACCATAAAGCTTTTTTTTCATTGTTTCTATTTACTTCAAGAGATTCATTTATATTTTATTAAAAAGCAAATGCAACAAAAAATATTAATCCTGCTTTATTTTTCTCTTTCCCTTTTTTTCCTTTTCACAGGTAAAGATGAAAAATCATTTGCCATGTACATTGATCGTCAACGTTCTTGGTTCCAGCATAATTCCGTACATGAAAGACGTGTTGAGGGTGGCATTAGTACCGGCAGCACTATTGGGGTTTTACTTAATTTAGAAAGACACACTTTAAGTTTCTTGGTTAATGGTATGCCACAAGGTTCTATAGCGTTTCGTGATTTATATGGTGTTTTCTATCCAGCTGTTAGTATTAATCGTGGTGTTACCTTAACTATGCACTCAGCTTTAGATGCACCACAAATGGATTATTTTTAAATAAGAGAACAAAAAAATAAAAGGTAAAGAAATCACAGATTTATTAAACCTATAAAAACATGTACAGTTAAAAGGAAAAGGATTTTTCCATATAAATGTAATTTAATTTTCTTTAGGTTAGAATTTGTAAATGTAAACTAAATATTTTCTGATTTTTCATTTAAAGTTTTTTAATTTCAATTTATAAATCTATTTAAATGTTTATTAAATTAGTTGTAGTAGTTACATATCTAATATAAAAAAAAATTAAAAATTAATAATATATTTTTGAAATTTTCAAAATTTTGCCTAAAATTGCATAAGATAAAAAAACTAGAAAGAAACATTTTTAAGATTATTTTAAGCAAGAAAGAAAAAATAATAATGAAAATCTTAAATCAAAGTTTAGCATAAATGTAGGTGTTAGCTGAGAAAAAAAAAGAAGAAAAAAACGTTATAAACGTTATGAAATTATTAAGAAATGAAGATGGAACATTTTTAACATTTTGTAAAGTTGTTCAATGAAAGAAATTAGTTAAGCTTTTGTGTAAAGCTTTTAAATAATTTAAAAATTATTAATTTATTATAGCGAAAACTCTAGAGTTTTTAAAATTAAAGCTTTTTTTATTTTATTTAAAAAGATCTTCATGTAAGATCATCTGTCTAAAGTAATTCAATGAGGATAACAAATTAACCATAAAGAAATAATAAATTATGTTATAAAAATATTTTTATTTTTTACTGCTTTTACGAAAAAGCAAAAAATCATAATTTATATTATATCTTATATAACTTTTTCATCTTCTCCATTGAAAGTAAAAAGCTTTTAAAACATTTATTAAAGGAACGAATAGTTAAAATATATGCTTATTTTTCAAAAAAGCATTATTTCCCTTAAAAAAGCTTGAGAAACAAATTTACTAGAATATTACTAATTTTTTCAATATTTTGTATATATTTTTATCAACAATTTTTTTTAATTATATTCAGAGAAAGCTCTTCTATACGTGTGTCACACACATAGAAAAGCTCTCTCAATTTTATATTTCATGCAGTATGTGTCTATGGGTTGCTTAAAAACAAAGAATTTTAAATTAAAGCTTTTTAAGAAAAGCTGTTTCACAATTAATAAATATATAAAATAATAGTTAAAATAATTTTTCAAAAGCTTTTAATTGTTAGCAGTTTAATACAAGAAAAAAGTTTTGAAGTATTATCTTAAATAAAAGATTTCCCCAAGAAATATAGATATTCAAATGGAGGTTCTTATAAAATTGTTAGCTTAAATTAAATTAAAATTTTGAAAAGCTTTGTAAATACAATGTTTAAGAAAATATTGATGAAACAGTTTCGTAATACATTAACATTTTACGGTTTAAAATAATTTATAATAAGTTTCTTAAGAAATTTATTAATAAATATTTAAATTATTGTTTGATTGTTTTAATTATATATTATTTTAATTAAAGCTTTATCATAAAAATCGCCTTTGTAAAGGCTTTTCTTAAAAGTTCTTACGCATTTCATATGAAGTTTTATAAAAAGTACACGTTGATCACAAGATTAAACAATTCTTGTCAAATAAAAGCTTTTTATAATAAAGCTGTCTTTTTTAAAAGCTAATTCCAAAGGTTTTCAAAAACACATTTTGATCTTAACATAAAACAAATACTTACATAAAAAGCTTTTTCAATGCAAATTTCGTATTTATCTAAAAAAAAATATTAGGAAAGCTTTTTCTAAGTTTAAAAAATTTCCATTAAGCTTTAAAAAAAGGTAAATTAATGAAGTTTAAATTTTTTAATAAAAGCTTTTTATAATAACAAAAAGCTTTTATAAAAGCTTTTTTAATAATATCTAAAACATTTTTGATAAAGTTTTAAATGTTTTTAAATATACATATATAATAAAAGCTTTTATAAAAGCTTTTTTAATAATATCTAAAACATTTTTGATAATGATTTATAAAAAAAAAATATATTGAACATAAGTTCTAGTAAGTTGTTTTATAAAAAGCTTTTTAAGTGCAAGTATTGGTTTTTCCCAAAAGAAATATTTATGGATGGAGATATTTAGAAAGTTTTTTTTTTTTAATAAATCTAAAAAATTTCTCATACAAGTTTATAAAAAATAAATAACTTAAATAATAAAATCAAACAATTTGCTTTTTTGCTTTTAAAAAGAAATATTTATGGATGAATTGGTTAAAAAAGCTTTTTTTAAGTTTGTCAAAATTTTCAAAAAAGTTTTTAATGAACATTTTTACAAAACTAAAAATGACAAGAAATTAAAATTTTTTTTTCCTTAAATTAAACTTAAATTTTAAATTAAATGTTTTAATAAAAGTTTTAATGAAAAGATTTAATTTAAGCTAAAGTATTTTTAAAAGCAATAAATACTATAAAAAGCTTTTATTGATTGTATTAACTAAGCTTAAAAATTTTGCTTACTTGTTAATATAATCAATGAAAGCTTTTTATATTAAGTTCAAAAGCTATTTATTGCTTAATACAGCTAAAAGCCCGAAGCTTTGGATTATAATTTAAAGCTTTGAGTAGTATTCCTTTAAAGCGTTTACTTAATATTGTCAAGGATTTTTTTCAGTTATGCAAAACAAAATTCATTGAATTACATTAAATCATAAAGAAAATTTTACACAACTTTAGTAACAGCTTTTTTCTTCCATTTAAACTTTATAAAGTGTTAATAAAGTTCCATCATAATATAACCCCCGGAATAGTCACTAATTTTAAATGTGTAATTGCTTAATACAAGAGATCGCTTGAATTTATAATTAAATAATAAAAAGAAATTATATAAGAAAAATGTGTATAGAAAACTAATTACTATAAAAAAACACCCTGCACTTAAGCCAAAAAACCAGATAAATATATTTATATAAAAAAAACTACAACAAATGTATATTTCAAAAATATACATAAAAAAGTATATTAAATATAAAAACATATAAAAAACACCAAATAATCAAGAAATTATAATCAAATGTGAAAAGAAAAATTATAAAAAAAAGAATATAAATAAAAACGTATCTCATTGCATTTAAATGAAATTACATTAAAATGAAAAAAACAAACAAACAAACTTATAAAAAGCTTAAATAAAAATTCTTTAAACTAAAATCAAAATTTTAATTCAAATTAATTGTAAATATAATATAAAACAAAACTTTTAGTTATTTATTTATATTTCCCAACCAAAAAAAAAAATCTCGATGTTTGTAATTAACTTTTTTCTATTTTATTAACTAAAAAACTTAAAAAGCTTAAAATTTAAAAATTCTCATAAATTTTATTTAAGAAACTGCCAAAAAGTTCAAATTGAAAAAAAAAAAATTGCACTTATAAAAAAAATTCTCTAAAATTCTTTATTAATTTAAATAATTAAATGAAAACTATTTTTAAATTATTTTTTAATACTAAACTTAAACTATTTGTTTAAATAAAAACTCTAAATATTTTAAAACCTTTTAGATTTTATAAAAAAAAAAAAACTTAAATTCCAAAGCAAAACAAACAAACCAATCAACCAATAAAATAACTATTAATTAGTATTTATATTAATTTCAAATACACATTATCTTTTATTTATTATTATTATTATTATTTTTTCTCTTTTTATATATATAATTAAGTGTTAAATATAAATAATAAATGTATATATACATATGAATTCAATTAATTTCTATTAAGTATCTACATTTATAAATTATAAATATATTATTTAAATAAAAAAAACTGATTTTTTATACATTGTAAACAAAAATGGCGAAGAAGAAAAAAAAATGAAGGCATTTTTTTTTTTAATAGTTGTATTTATATATAAATTGTATTATTTTTTATATGACAACAAATAAATAGCAACAAGAAAAAAATATTGAATGAATAAATATTAAATATAATTAAGTGCAAATATCTAATTAATTAACTAAGTACATGGAAAAGAGAAAGAAAAAATAATAATAAAAACAAACACACACACACATATTTAAAACACGAAAAACAAAATCCAAAAACAACAATATAATATTAAATATTAAAGTTAATTGAAATATGAATTAAATGTAATGAAATAATTAAATAATAATTAAATACAAACAAACAAAAAAAAACACAATTATTATTCCAAAAATAAAACAATTATAAAAACCAATAAAATTTTAAAAACGAATTTTTATTTGAATAATTGGACAAAAGGTCCAGAAACTTTAGGGTAGGTAGGTAGGCTAATTAGAAGAGGCTTCATTTTGAGATCCTATAACTTCTATTATATATTTATTTATTTATTTTTATTTATTTATTTATTTATTTATTTATTTATTTATT
>MINK01021664.1:0-10500 GCA_001735545.1 Phormia regina
TTTTTTTTTTTTTTTTTTTTTTTTTTTTTTTTGAAGTATTTACTTCTGCAAAAAAAAAAACGGTTAACTGTTCGGAATTTCAAAAAGTGCAACTGTTATTTTCAAAATACCTACTATTCTAACTATTTGAAAACTGGTTTCTTCAAAAGCTCGAAAAATCGATCACCCTAATAAATACATATTTTTTAAGAGTTCTTAAGATATTATGCATAACTTTGGTTTCCATGTAATAAGTTAGAAAGCTTCACTACTTACATGGTAGCTGAATAATACATTGTTATTCAACGGCATCAAATTTCCTCTAAAAAGGACTTCAAAATTTCGAAGCATACAACATTAAAAAAATCATAAAATATTTATTATAAGAATTCTTACAATATACTATTTTTTTTTTTTTAAATTAAATAAAAAATTAAGAAATTATCCTTTTCAAAATCATACCTTTTACTATTAATTTTTAAGTCCTATCGAATGGATTTCAAAGTGCAATTTTTAAGAATATTATAAAATATGTACGAAGATTGTATGAATCAAGAAATATTGTTTTGAACATTTAATTCCATAATTTTATATTTAATAAAATCGATTTTTAATTTTCTCTTAAATTTTTCACTAGTTTTCTTCCTTATAGCTAAAGGAAGAAAGAAAACTATGACTACCCACACATATTTTCATAAAAAAATGGATCTACATTTGTTTACCTTTCAAAACTACGCTTTTCGTTTAATAGAAAGAATTAATATATTTAATCTTCTGAATATGAATAGGAAAATCATGAAAAATACACATACATACGTATATATATTTTTTAAAGACAACGAAATATGACGACACGTTTGTGTTGTTATAATAAATATTAAAAGGATTAAGTTGAGTGACAAACTATCATTGATGTGTAACGGAAAATATGAAAAATGTTTAATAAATTCAAAATTTTAATTATACAGAACAATGTTGTTTTCCTATTTCTAGAGTCTACATATGCATATATACATTTTTGTTTTATAATTTTATGACTTTAAGATGTTTAAGATATATGTATATGTATGTATCATTTAAAACAAAGATTTCGAAAAAGTTATAAAATTAAAATATATTATGCATTATATTACATATATTTGTACAATTTATATAAGTATTAGTTAATATATAAGTACATTAATCATAGGAAATCATATTTAAATTGTTTTAATTAATTCTTTAATTTGAATGATAAATAAAAAATTCACTTACCCCAAATTTAATATTTATCTCTGTTGATATAATAAGCACATTAATTTACATCTCTTAAACACTCTCTTTTTCTCTTATACATAACAAAGCAAAGTGCACTAATATTGACAACACGCAAAAACAATGCAACACAAATCAAGCAATAAAAAAGATCTTAAATTAACTACAATATTGCCCGCTGCATTAATTTGATTAATTGGATTTATTTCTTCTTCTTTTTTACACATTTTATAATCTAATATTTATCATTTAACAAAATTACATTATTATTCATAATTTTCAATAGCACAAAGAGAAAAACTTTGATACAACTTCTTGTATACACCTTGCTAAATTGACGGTCAGCTTGTTGGCATTTTTTTATTATTAACCACTGTTTTATAATTTTTTTATAATTGTTTAACTCAAATTTATTATATACAATTAAAATCACAATTTATAACGTTTTTAAATACAAACAACTAATATTTTTATTATTTGCAACAATAAATTTAATTTGCAAGCACTCGTGGACCGTTTAAAAACACACACTAAAGATAATGACAATGCATTTCAAGAGGGAAAATACAAAGCAATGTTAGTAAAACAGGGTGTGGTATTTAAATTAAGTTAACATAGTAAAACAGGCTGATTCATATCTAAATGTATACGAATGACGTTAATTTAAAATACTTTAACAGGGTATACATTTGAATGTTCTTTCATATTAAACAATTTAAGTTTCTAAACATTATTCGAATAACAAATAATTAAAATACTTCTATGTCGATTATTCTATTAAAACGAATAATTATTTATTTTATTAACTCTGACAAATTTATTACAATTAAATGTTTATATAATTGAGTTCTTAATTCTGTCAATATTTTATTGATTTTTGTTGTTTAAAGTTCTTTGAAAAGTAGAAGAGACTTATTGCTCATATGTTATTATTATGTTTTTTGTTACAAAAAATCATTTTTAAACAATAGAGTTCGAATAATGCAATTTTTACGAGTTTAAGTTTGCTTTATTAAATTTTTTCTATAAAAGCCTATGCGACGATGTAATACCTTTAAAAGGTATATTTTTTTAACAAAACACAATTTTATATTTATATATTTTCATATTAGACAATAACTGTAAAACTGTTTAGATTTTATCTCTAATTACTCTGATTAATCAAATATTTTTCAAAAATTATTAACTGTATATTATATAGTTATAAGCTTTATAGTTAGAAAAAAAACACAAGATTTAAAATTTTTTTATTACATGTAAACAATTGTATTTATTGAACGAGCTGGAACGTTTATAGTCAACATACCACGTATACTATCATTTAGGTTAATATCCTGGGGAATATCAGCACTAAACAGGGAGAGAAAAATTAAACATTTAAACAAAAATATAAAAATTGTCATAAATGTATTATGTGTGCATTATATATGTATATCTCTAATAAAATCTAAAGGTGTTGAATATAAGCTTCTTAATAAATGCCTCCATAGCTATAATAAAACAGATGCATTTGTAATACGTATTCTCAAGTGTATGTCAAAACTATTCATGTAAATAAATATAAAACTATTAAGTAAATATCCACACTTAAGTTGCAAGTAAGTACTATATGAAAATATGTATATGTTTATATTTAAAAAGCAGAGAAACAGTAAATATGTACTACTTACTTGTTCTCAAGTGTAAAGAAATATGAAACAATACAACATAAATTTTTAAATACTTAACATTACACACGCGTTAATAGTTGTTTCAATAACAATGTCATAAACACACTTAAAAACATTTTAGAGAATACGTAAAAATATTAAAAGCGTGCCAACGAAGTGTTTCTTAGCAACTGTTATGATAATTTTAAATTTTGTAATTAAATATATTAAGTTGGTACTTACTTACCTATTGAATATAATTAAAACTATTTTATCATCCGGTCTTTTAAATCCTACCGCGTCGATGGTATTTTGTGGGGAAGTTAATTTAACTTCAATACGTTTGGAATGTTCGCTAATAAATTTTGAAAAATGTCCCAAAGCATAAAATATGGGTTGCTTGTAAAATTCCGCATAATCTAAAAATAAATAAATTTATATTTACTATATTTTAGCATTATATATTTTCTTTTAAAGCTTACTGTTAGTATTTACTATAATGGGAGCGTCTACTGTATTATTTACATAATTGGGACCTCCATTTTCGTTTAATAAAAGATTCCAATCGATCCAACCATTAAAATTATGTTGTAAGTCTTGTAGTATTGATCGTAAATATTGTTCTCCTCTTTCCCAAGAACCCAATTCTGGTCCATGAGTTTGCCAAGGTTTGTCTCCCACACAAGCTTCTGTATTTATTAGTAATTTATTGGGCATAAGTTGTAAAGTTCTATCTATAAGTTCTGGACCAAAAATATCATCCCAATACCAGTGTACAGCCAAGCCATCAAGATAGTTAAGTGATGTGGGACGGGTTGAGTTCATCTAAAGAATACATAAGCTTTTCAATAATATTATAATAATAATGATAATTTCCTACCGTTTGAAACCATGTTGGATATGAGTAACGTTGATCGTCATTTCCAAATATTAAAACATTTTTAAATTGCGATTTTTTCAAAAGTGGTCCCAGAAAATCATTCAAATAAATTGCCTTTATCAAACAGAAATAAAAAAAAAAATATTTTTTATTATTTAAACTCTAAATTGCATTAAAAATGTTTTTATATTTTTGTACCTGATTTCTTGGCGTCCAACCCAAACTCATGAAATGTATAAAAAGCCAACCAATGACTCCGTTTAGTGGCTCATTGCCAGTAGATATGGCCCATATCGTTATATTTTTAGACCACATTAATTCAAGATATCTACAAAAAAAAAAAACAGAAACAGAAACAAATACCACAAGCAATAAATGCAAATCATATAAATGATCTTTTATGCTAACGATCATGATAAAATATTATTATGTTGCAGACAACTTAACAAAAATAAATAAAAAGGGGGAACATAAAATAAAATGAGTTTTCTTAAAGTTTAACATATAAAAAAAATGAATTTACTTTAAATGGTACTTGGCCCATGTTTCATAATACTCCGGTTTCAAACTACTAAAACCAGTCCAATTATTATTTGATTTCATCCAAGGCGGTGGACTCCAAGCGGCAGCCATTATTTTCAACTCATTCAACTGGGCTACAGATTTAATTCGTTTAATTTGTTGTACTTTCAATAGATCTCTTTCATCCAGTTGACTAAAATTTGTTAAGCGTTTGTCATTTATAGGGCGTTCATTATAAGCCCAGGGTTCTAAATCGAAATCACAGCCACCTATGGAGGTACGTAACATATTGTAAGCTATGCCATATTTGTGGAAATAAGATCTAGTAAAGAAAATTATAACCAAACAATTGTATTTTTGAAATAAATAAGTTATATTTTTACTTGTATAAGTGATCTTGAAGAGATGTCTTCAAGTTTTGCAACAAATAAGCCACAGTACCGGTTAGAGCTCCACCAAATCCTACGATCTTTTGGTATGTCTTAGAACGATCTATAGTTATAGATGATTTACTTAAACTTTGTGGCGAATTAAAATCTAAAAATTTAGAATAACGGTTTACAAAGGAAATATTGTTATTATCTTATTACTTACATCTTTTATTTCCACCATAGAGTTGAAACAATGATCTTGCATTATCCAAAACAATTGCATCAATTTTAAAGGTTTTTAATTCTTTTTCAGTTTTGAAAGATTCACCATAATTTTTTATCTTAATAGGTTCTGACGAACTAAATTTACCTTCAGTTAAGGAAAATCGCAAGCCATCCTAAAATTAATAATATAAAGTTATATCATTTTGTTAAATAAAATATAACTTACCTTACTTGAAGTAACTATAAACCAACTGTTTGATGTTTTTAACTCAGGTTCTTCCAAATAATCACAATATTCGGCAGTACATTTACAAACAAATCCAAATTTGGTTTGTTGAAGATCACAATTAGTATTTAAACAATCTACAAAACAATAACATAATTTTTAATATAAAACTCTGCTATTATGCATTAAGTGTAGTAAAATATTAAATATTTGCAAAACACTGCACTCTTTTTACTTACCACATTGATGTAAATAATAACTAATTATAATTAATAATTTCACTAAAAATTTCATTTATTTACGTGAATTAAGTAATTTTTTTTATAACAACAAATTTCACTTTCTCTGCTTAAGAGAAGAAGAAAATGAGTAATATTCGTTGAACAAAATCAAAGATCTCGACTTGTTAACCGTCCCGTTCACACTGTATTGAATTGATTTTATTTAGAGTTTGTAATCGTAGATATTTTGCGGTATTTTATACGAGTATAAAACAATTTGTTATTGTTATTCTCTGCTCGTTTATTTATTCATTTTATTTATTTAATTAAATGTTTGTGTTTTGTTTTGATCACTCTATTTGTTATTGATTACTCAATAACAATTTAAGAGAGATAGTATTTCAAATAATGCTCTAAACTATATACGTGTTTGTATTAGATAAAATATTATTCGAATCTTTTGAAACTGAGGTTTCGTTTTTTTCGAATATAATATAGTATATATTTTAAGTTTTATTGAAAGTTAAATAAATATTTATAAACAAGCCCTAATTTATATATAGAATAATTAAAAACGAGAAAGTTTGGGAACGATTGTGAACGATTTTTTGTGTGTTACAAACATCAGCATAAACGCATAATACCCTCTCTACTTATAGTGGTGTAGAGTATAAAAAGAGTCATATATTTTAAATAGTTTTGAATGTTTAAGACATAGAAAACAACTAGAAGTCCAACTCTTTTCATTCGCTCAGAAACAAAAAAATACTCTCTTCACACGTATTAATTTGTTCTGTAGAAAATTTTACTAACACATGCAAACAGTTCAGTTTTTTTGACAATTCTGTTAGGTTTTTTGTGAGCAAGTTGGAGTTCTAGTTGTTTTCTATGGTTTAAGACGTTTCGTTTTAATATCCAAACCGAACACCTATTATCCTAAATAAATCCTGTAAATCAAAACTCACATAAAAAATTCCTTATTTAAAATTTTTCCAAATAAGCAAAATGTCAATTAAATAAATAAGCAAAATATTATTAACAATAAATAAAGCTATCGATGCACTTTGTTCATAATATGTGGTATTAAAAACATGCTGATAAAATCTAAATTTAATGCTAATTGAAGAAATATATTTAAAAAAAATGCATTTTGATTATAGAAACAACAACTTTATTTAAACATATGTATGTATATTTTCACTTTTTTCTATTGATAAAGTAAAGTATGAATAGAACGTGGAGGTAAGTTAATCATAATAGTACCTCTAACACTATCTACAACAGTTATTTCCACATTAGCATTGCCGCTGGAATATGAAAATAACAAATTATTATAAATATATAAAAATAACCAACAATAAATAAAATCAACTATATACCTATTAAAAAGAACCGTGGAAATGGAACCATCTGGTCGCAAATAAGCCACACTATCAATGTTCACATTACTACGTACAGCATCAATGCGTACAGAATTTTCGGGTATGAATTTTGAAAAATGGCCCATAGTATAAAACATAGGTTGTTTTAAAATCTCATTAGGATCTAGTGATAAAAAATATTGTTTAAGATTTAACAAAACATTAATAATGTTATAAAAACGTACTATTAGTATCGACTATGATTGGAGCATCTACTGTATTATCCACATAATTGGGACCACCATTTTGATCTAACAACAAATTCCAATCAATCCAACCATTATAGCCATTTTGTAAATTTTGTAAGAAAGCTCTGGCATACTTTTCACCACGATACCAAGAACCCAAAATAGGTGCAGACTTGTGCCAGGGTTTATCACCAATACAGGACTCAGTTATAAGCAACAATTTCTCAGGCATTTTTTCAAGTGTTTGATTAATAAGACTAGGTTTGAAAATTTCATCCCAATACCAATGTACTCCCAAGGCATCTATATAGTCCAGAGATTCTGAACGGCTTTCCTTCATCTGTTTTTAGTTAAAAAAATATACAAAAATATATTAAATTACATCCAAATATATTCAAAGCATTTTGATAAATACCATACGGAACCAGTTGGGAAAGGTATAACGTTGATCATCATTTCCAAATATAATTAAATCTTTATATTTGGAATTTCTTATGGTGGGACCTAAATGATCACTTAACCATTCGGCCTGTTTATGAGGTGACCAACCCAAACTCATAAATTTAACAAAATTCATAAATACTAAACCATTCATTGGTTCATTACCCGTTGATATAGCCCACACAGGCAAACCATTCTTTTCCATTAATTCCAACCATTTTAAATGATAATCGGCCCATGTTTGATAGTATTCCTTTTTCAAATGACTGAATCCGGTCCAGGCATTATTCGTTTTCATCCATTTAGGAGGACTCCAGGCAGCACCTTTTATTCTCAGATTTCTCGGATTTGAAACAGCTTTAAGGCGATGAATTTGTTCAGCTTTCTTTTCATCACGAGCATCAAGTTTAGTAAAATTAGTTAATAATGGATCATTTTCTGGTTTTTCATTATAAGCCCAAGGTTCTAAATCAAAATCACAACCTCCAATAGACATACGCAATAAATTCCAACCAATACCATCAGCAGAGTAAAATGATCTGAAAGAATTTAACAGAACAGTGTAAAATAAATTGAGTTAAACTAAATTTATTTAATTTTGCATTACTTGTATAGATGATCTTGTAATTCTTGGGGTAATTTTTGTAAAAGATACGAAACTGCTCCAGTAAAAGCTCCACCAAATCCCACAATATTACGATATTTAATATCACGATTTATTTCCAAACGAACAGTACGAGGGGGAGCTAAACATTTTTATCAATTGTTATTGAAATTTTTCAATTTTAATTTCTTGTATACAGATACATATGTAACTTACCAATTTTTTCCTTTCCTAGCTCTTTCTCTGATTGAGTTTTCATACGTTGATCATAATCAAAAATATAATATTTTTTAAAAAGATTGAAAAGACCTTTGGTAGTTTCAAAACGTAGACCAGCCTTTAATAATGAAACCAAATGTTGTAATGAATAGGGAAAGTCAACAAATGAAATTACTTTCTTACCTTTGAGGATGACACTAAACTGAACTGTGGTTCATGTTCCGGTGTTGGATCTTCCAAATAATCACAATATTTAGAAGTACAAACGCAAACTCCACCTTCTTCTGTCTCACGCAAATTACAAGGAGTACTTTCACCTCCCACGTAAACTACTTTCAGTATTTAATTATTTATTTTCAATGTAATTTAATTAAAAAAAAAACTTACCCAAAATTGTTAAAAATATTGCAAATTTTAAGTAAATTTTTTTCTTTACCATTTTGTGTTATGCTTTCCTTAATCGCTTCAGTAAAACTAATCGTTTGTATTAGGTTTATACCTTTTTTTAACCAAATAATAGCAAAATTCATAAAAATTATCATTAATTAAATTGATTGGATTTATTGACAAATCCATCTAATCTTTGGGTAATACGAAACGGAAAAAAAAACTTTGGATTTTTAACAAAAACATTATGCATTAGACCACACCGATTGAAGGGTACGCTTGCTTAACAAAATTATATGTAAAGAACGATTTTGTATCAAAACTGTATAACATCTGGCGACTTCTTTAAAACTGTGGCCCCAAAATCAGTTGTTAAAAATATTCGTATTTCAAAAATGTTCATATTTACTACAATGCTATTGATCTTTTGACTGATATAACAAACATAATGAATAAATAAATTTACCACTTAGTTCCTATAAACATGATAATGATAAAAATTTATATCCTCTTTTAAAGCGTAAAATAGGCATGAACTTTGATTTTTTTTAAATTTTCATTCATACTTATAAAAAAAATTTTAAAAAAAATAAATAGTTATTCAACTAAATTAAAATTGATAACAATTATTTTTGCGTGCAAAATATTTCTTTTGCTTTGGCTTTTGAAATTTTAATGATAAGAGTAGATAGAATAAATTGTAAACAATAACAAAGTTTTTTTTTTCATATGTTTAATTAACTTTTTAACTGAGGTGTCGCAGAAGTCGTTATTAAATATATAAGGGATTTTTTAAGATAAAGTAAAAGTAGGAAAAAGTAATGACTTAAGCAAACTAATGCATTTAATTTGCTTAAATTGAATATTTTCGAAATAATTTCATATGAATTTTCAAAACGAATAACGATTTTAAAAATTATGATCTGTCTATCTCAACTGCATAGCTGTTCATTGTGAATATTTTCATTCAAAATATTATTTTTATATTTTACTTATTTTTTTTTTTTTTTAATAAAATATAACAGGGGTTCCCACAAGGTCTTGCTTTGCGACCCACTTTTGACATTGTGTTGGAAGAGCGACCCACCGCCACAGTGACTAGTTTAAAAGTTTAAAATTCGACATTGTTTTAGTTTTATGAAACTTTTGATATAAAGAAACTTGTTTGCATATCCAGGGTTGTCAGATTTTTTTAAACCTTTGTCGCCAAATTGTTATTCACAAATCGCCAAAATTAAATTTAATATATTTTATATAAATAAAATGTTTAGTGCTTCGAACTATATATAATTTTAAGTATCAAAAAAATTAATGACAATTTCAGTATCTAATAATAATTGAAAAAAATGTTAATTTCAATACACTCTTCCGACATACATAGCTCAATTTTAGGTCTAAAATTTTAAAAATATATTATAATTTTAAACAGAATAATTCTAAAATTGTACAATGAATATTTTTCCTATAAAACTAATAAATTGCTTTGAAGAATTAATTTATTTATGAACGTTTTCCTTTCATTGTGGCCCATAAAATCTTGATATTCATATTTCAAAGATAATGGATAACAAATTGCCAAACTTTTGTTGAAGATATTTATATATTATTTTGTTAGCAGCAATATTTCTTGCTGCAATTCTTAGTTCATAGACCAGAGAGATAAAGTGATTGTAAATGTTTAGTATTCTCTTCTCTCTTCCATCAACTCAGAATTGCAGCAGGACAAATGGGTATGTATGATCCCCGACTTAGATCTGCAGTTAAATTTGGTAAGGTATTTCTGAAAATACCTATAAAGGCATATTCATATTCTCAATTTGATACCAAATGCTTTTGTTAAATTAAGGAAAATAGAAAAAAACATTTGATTTCAATTAATTATAAATTTAAACGTTTAAAAACGTATTTTAAAA
>MINK01021668.1:0-13979 GCA_001735545.1 Phormia regina
TAGGCAATGGTGTAGGGTATCATATGGTCGGTCTTGACCGACTATACCTTCTCTCATTTATATTCAGTTTACAACAAAGATAGTTTTACGAACTTTTATACATATTAAACGATTAGCAAATACAAAAATTGATGACCGTTTGTCGGTTGAAATGGCGTTTAAAAAACCAATACCCGCCATATATAATGATATACAGTAGGGTCAAACGCAAATTTTTTGATAATAAATTTGTATCTCTAAAACTACTGCTCGAATTAAATTGAATTGTATGGAGGAGTTGTCGAGGAAGACTTAAGTTTTCAGAAAGATCATCTTATAGTTACGCTGTGATAACACAAGGTAATCTACAATGTGTCAAATTTGTTTACCTCAAGTATGTAAATGTTTCAATAAATCGTAACGTACAAATAAATTCCGATTTTAAAGATTTTTCTATTTTTGTGAAGTTTTACAAAATAAACTTATTCACCTATATTATCTTTTACAGTAAAAAGATATTTACAATTGAATTATTGATTTTTGCCTCGACTTTCTTTCCTTTTCCTATAAGTCGTGTTTTGGAGATACAGATTCATTAACAAAAAATTTGCGTTTGACCCCACTGTGCGATAGGAAATCCTCTGGAGAATTTTGCTATTGCAAAAATTTCTTCATAAACGGTGGAAATATACGTGATTTTTTAAACCGGTATCGAGTTTCTGTAGTCACAGTACAAGCTGGAGAATTTTTTCATCGGTCAGAAAAATTTTTGTATGAATTTTTGTGTTGAAATAAAATACAAAAAGATTTTACAGTGATGAATCTTTAATACACTTACCAACAAATAATAAAGTTTCCGCCTTAACGTATGCTTTAATACTTTCAGATAAATCTATATATTTTTTAAAAACTACTAAAATACGTATAGAAAATTTAAGTCATAGCAAACTTTGCTTTAAAAAATAAATAAAAACAACAATATTTCTTTAATTATATATTTTTGTATGTATGTATGGTTGCATGTATATACAAATTGACTGACATAAAAAAAACATAAAACAAAACTCCTAATCATTATATTACTGTTTTTGCTATTTGCATACCAAAAAATAGTCATTATATTTTACTTCTTTCAGTTTTTGGCCCATAACTCGGTTGTTTATAAATAAATTTTGTTGATTCTAAAAACCGAAATTTTATAAACATATTTATGACCGATATATGTATATAAAAATAAAAATCTGTAGCTTAAACAAGGCCTAAAATGCAATTACCCATTTTTTCAGTAAAAAAATTTAAAAGGTTTTGAATTTTTCGTTCAAAATGAAATCGTTAGCTTTTATGCCGAAAAAAAATACGTTTTTTTTAGATTTTTTTTCGATATTTTTGGCGATATCTCATTAATAAGGATTTTCTATTAATAAGGATGAATATTGTAGAAATTACAAACGGAATGACAAACTTATACCCTTTACACCTGGGGTTAAGGGTATAAAAAGAAATAAATTAGTTCAATAATAACTGAGAAATCGAGATTTTGGAGCCCTTGTTTAAGTTACGTATTTTTATAATCAACCAAATTTGTTCATAAACAATCAAGCTATGGGCCAAATATAAAAAAATTGTCAGTGGTCTAGCTTTGACAACTTTGTCTTGATTTTGCTTAATGTTTTTCTACTTTTTACATGGTATATAATGATATACGTAGTACAGTAGTGCAAAAAAATACACTTACATGAGTAATTTATCTCCTTTAGTTTAGGAGATATTTGGATTGAAATGAATTTTTACCTCATTTTTTGCCTCGTGATTTTTAATTTGGCAGGTTTAATATTGTCCCTAAAATTTTTGCCAGATTCTCCAAAAAAATCTAAATAATATTGCAGCAAAAATCATATAATTTTAAGAAACCTTTAAAAAG
The DNA here is from genome assembly GCA_001735545.1 of Phormia regina. Lineage (NCBI taxonomy): Eukaryota > Metazoa > Arthropoda > Insecta > Diptera > Calliphoridae > Phormia > Phormia regina. Next base: position 1,901 of record MINK01021668.1, read on the forward strand.
TTTCAAAATTTTTTCTGTAGTGAAAAAAATGTTTTTTTTTTTTTTTTGTTCTGGGCTTTATCATTTTTTAAATTTCTTCAAAAGAAATCTTAATGTAAATGCATGTAAAGTAAACCGAAGGAGTTTGGGACAAAATTCCACAGCCCTATCCAAATTTTGTAAATTTTCGAATTTATTGTTTTTTTTTTATGTTCTCAAATTGCAAAGCTGGGATCGATTTAAAAATATTTTAATTTTTTAACCCTATATGTAAGGTATTCACCCAAAAAGTATTTTCTGACGGAAGACTCTTATAACGACATGTTGACCATTTCAATGAACAAAGTCGAGTTTTTAAGGAACTTTTGGGTAGAAAAATGGGAACCTATTTATCTTTTTCTTTTATATTGTACTGATAGCATAACTGAGATAGATTTTATTTTACTTCAAATATTAAATTTGTTTTCGAAAAATAACACCAAATACAACAATTTTTGTTTTTTTGATGAAAATATTTAGTTTGAATACTTTATTATTTATATATTATTATTTTTCAAGTAATAACCTTTCCAATGACACCAAATACTTGCATAAATACTTTACACGATCGTTTAGAAACTAACTAAAACTTGGCTCCCCTTCAGCGAATTTTGCATATTTTCCTTAATTTTTATAGTAAAAGCGTGCTGCAGAATTTTATATACATATACAGCTGTTTTAACATATTTTTGTTAAAATAATTTTCTGTAATTGTTTGCCCAGGTTCACACACAGCAATTTTTCTTATAGGAGAGAGAGGAGAAGAGAATACTAAACGTCTACAAAGTCAGAATTGCGGCAAGAACAATTCTGTGTGTGAACCCGGGCTGGCTTTAAAGGAGTTAATAGTTTCGGAGGCTCTTCTTCTGTCCACAGACCACATAAATAGTTGCGCTTCTAGGAAATAATTGGAAAAAACCTCAGAAATATTTTTGGGAAATTCGCAACAAAACACACACAATTTTTTCTCATTTTTGCTTTTGAATTATAACTTCCTGTCTACATTAGGCCAATTTTTATTAAGACTTTTAATTGTTATCAGAATAAAAATTTTTCTAATTTCGACTGAATTTTCATTTTCGTTAACGATCTAAATTTCACCCTTATTTTCTACAGTTAATTGAGAATATGTTGCTTTAAAAAAAAACGTTTCTTTAAAACATCCAAGTAACAAATTTTGTTAAAATATCGTCTTAACTTTTTCAATCTATATTTTTTTCTAATATTTACACAATTTTAGAATATCAGCTGGTTCTGCTACTATTTTCGCATACTTAGGCGAATTCCATTGTCAAAAGAATCGCAACAAAGCAATACTGTGTGGAGCTTTAATGAGTGCTTTTAGTGCTATACTCTTTCCTATTATTGCATGGCTTTTTATTAATCAAGAATGGGAATTAGACATACCATTTTTACCAATTACCTATAAACCCTGGCGGTTATACTTTCTTATGTGTGGAGTTTCTGGTCTTGGCTGTTGGATATTTTTAGGATATTTGCCCGAAAGTCCTAAATACTTGTTGGGTGTTAATAGATCAGACGAAGCATTGGATATTTTGAAAAATATACATCGTAAAAATACTAAAGGAAATAAAAATCTTAATAATGATTGTTTTATGGTAAGTTTGAGAAAAGTAAAATATTAAATAAAATGTATGTAATAAATATATATGTTGTAATCTATTAGATTACAACTTTATTACCAGATTTGGATACACCAATACGAAAGGAAAGTTTAGGTAATCCAAAATCAGCTTCATCGATGTTACGCTTAATATGGGATCAGACAGCTCCATTATTTATGAGACAACACATTCGCAAAACTTGTTTGGCTGCCTTAATACAATTCATAATATTCTTTACTGCTCATGGTGTCTACATGTGGTTTCCTTATATCCTAAATAGTATCATGTTGTATACACAACAGAATGCGGAATCTCTGTGTCTTTGCGATATGTTAAGATTTACACAAACCTCGAATTTTTCCATAACAAATGTTGCAAATGACAATATGGTAAGTTTGTTTAATTGAACAGTCATTGGAAATTTGTAAAATGATTAGTTCAAATTAATACATTTTTTCAAAAATATTCCTACGTATATTATTATTATTATTATTATTATTTTTTTTTTTTAATTTTAGAATAATAAAATATGTACTACAAAATTGGAATTATCCACTTACAAACATACAATTATGTTAGAATTTATTTATGTGTTCCTGCTGATATGTGTGATATTTGCTATTAAAAAATTTAAACGTACTCCAATTTTATGTAAGTTTTTATTGATAATCACTTTTCTATTCTCCTGAAAATATGCTATTATATATAACAGTAAATGCAATACATTTTTTAAGTAAATACCTACCAGTAGTGCCGATTTCAGTGTATTTATCTATGGCTACAAATATCTTGCACATACCTATAATAAAACTTCGGAATAATTATTGTTTAATTTCAAAGAAACCCAACAAAAACTTAGGTTTACAGGTAATAAGTTAAGTAATTAATATAATGGTTTTTCGCTATATAAAAAATAGTCCACTTTGTAGTTGTTGAAAAAAAACTGACAATATGTAATCGCTAAGGTGGTATCAGACTTCCTCCTAGGACATTGCCATGTTAAAGTGACTATTTACGTAGCTAATAATCACGCGCCTTAATTTGGTTCCTAAACTTGTTTAAATATAAATATATAAATATATCTATCCGATAGGTTAGGTTAAATAGGCAGCTGTCGGAACTATTGTAAAACAGCTCACGTGGGTCCGAAACTGTATTTGAATCGAACCAAACAGCGCTCTAATATCAATATCAGAGAGATCCAACAGTACATGCATGACCGGACTGCCGAATTTATCGAGGCTTATTTCAGTGAGAGTCGCACAGTGACATAGAAAGTGCTCCACTGTCTATTTCTCATCAAAGCTACTCCGACAGAAGTTGTTAAAGGAGAGCATGCGCACCAGAATACGTAGCCGAAGTTCATCATAATGGGGCGATATTTGTCTCTTGGTTCAACATGTAATGTGACAAGACAATTTTAACCTGTACAATCCTCGATAGATTCCGCAGAATTGTAGATCTGCAGGAGGAGAGCGCTACTCCACCCAATTGACCCACATCTTCATGTAAAGAAGCGAACCATTTCTGGCCAGTTCGTCCGCAGTAATATTTTCCGGGGTATTTGAATGACCCCTAACCCAGACTAGCTCTAGTTTTCAATGTCTCCTTTAGAGATATCCGGCATTCGTGTACCAGCCTGGATGATGAAAAGATTTGGATATCCGCACCGAATACACTGTAGTACATTAACCAGTTTAACGCTATGTCAATGTTGCAAGGGATGTCGTCAAATAAACCTAAAACGGTTGCTTGTCCATATTCTCTATCAGTTCATGCATCTATAGTTCTGAGCCAAGTCGCCGACATGATCTGTTTGGCCATAAGGCCACCGGAAGCCAGTTCATTAGAACGAATAGGGTTTTAGATAGGGTTGTACCTAACTCGCCTGTGATGAGTAGCACCGAACTATGCAGAATCCTTTCAAAGATTCCGAGCGCTATGCAGAGCAACCATATGATCATCTACACTACTTAATGCGGCAGTATCGAAATTTTTTGTAAATTTGCGTGAAATATGGTGTAGCAGAGGAGTGTACAACGTTAAGTTTGGAAGGGATAACCAACAGACCCCTCAGGGGAAGAGCTAAATGAGCCTAAAGTGGGCTACCTCTGACATAAACAATTTTTAATCACTTGCTAAATTTTGTTTCTCGTTCGATTTCAAATATTTGAATATATTATTGTTGGCCCTGATAATACAAAAAAGTTCAATGTTCTACTATCTCCTATAGTTTTTGAGTTATTTACGTTGCATGTTCTTGGTTCAGATTTTTTATATATAATTTTGTTAACAATTTTAAAAAAAAACTTTATGTTATGTTATTCATATTTCCAATTTAAGGCGTATTTTAGACAATTTGTCAGATAATTTTTTTTTTACCTTAGAGGCTTCTAGTTAAATTGTTCTAAGAAATTATCTCTTGAACATAGGTTAAATTGTTCTACAGATATTTTTTAATTGACTTTCAGTAATTTCTTGAAAAAGGGACTAGATATGATCCCTTATTTAATATAACATGGTATAATTTAATAGAAAGTTTTAATGACATTTGAAGAAGTTATTGAACCCATTTATTTCAGTTTTTCAGAAAATCAATTTAGAAAAAATTACGAAACTTCTCCGCGAAAACCGAGTTTAAAGATATAACTCCTCCACATATAAACCGATCTTGCTGAATTTCAATAGAAAAATTCTTAAAATCACTTCCGATCGTTTGATATATTTAATATAATAAATATCGCTGAGCGTTGTAAACACGGTTGTTAAAGCAAATGTTAAAATAACCATGTTTAAACATCGAAAAAAAATTATATTAACATCAAATAGAACGATCTAAATTTATCATTAACATGATGTTAGTGTTAATGTTAAATATTTCATGATACGTGAAGACGACTAGTAATCAAAAGAACAATAAGTCGGTATTCAACACGACAAATTTTTCAAATATTTGATTATATTAAAAAATATTTTAAGAATATGATAACTAATTTGAATATTTATATTTATTTAGTTATAATTTATATTTTAGTTATAATTCTAGCAACCTGCGGTCTTTTTGGCATTCTAAGCTTGATTATTAACATTCCACTGGTAGCGATTTATATGCTGGTCATTATGTTATGTTGTGGTTTAGGGACAAGTGTCATGAATACTATTGTAGTTGATATTTATCCCACCAATTTAAGGTATGTTGATTTCTTATCTTAATATGAATATAGTTTTGTTTTCCATTTAAATTATACTAAGTATTTTTTGTTTTTAAACACGATAATGTTTAGCGGGTCTATAATTTATAATTTTACAAACAAATTGTTGTTTACTCGTACAAATTAATGGATTAAATAGCAGTCACATTAAATATTTGTACTATTTATTTTATAAATCCATTTGGTTTAATGGAATTACCACAGAGTTGGATGTTTTATTAATGTTCGTATAGTTATAGATAATTACCGTTTAGAGAACAAAAAGCGTGTTTCCTTTTGTTTAAAATTGTAAACATAATTAATATATCATTGTCACATATCCCAATATACATATGTATATTATTAAATTAGAACTAAGTCTATGGAAGTTAAAAGGATTTAATATATAAATTTATTAATTTCTTTTGTAACTGTGTGTCTGTCTGCATTTTTAGGGCAATGGCTGTATGTATTTCCTTAATGCTGGGACGAATTGGAAGTGTAACGGGCAGTAATGTTATGGGAGCCCTAATAGAGACCCATTGTGAAGCAGCTTTATATGGTTCATCCATTGCATTAATATTGGCTGGCTGCTTGGGTTTTTTAATGCCAAAAACTCAAGATAATAAAAAGTCAATAAATGATAATGAAAACAACTCAATGCACTAAAAATTAAGTTAATTTTTTGTAAAAAAAAAAAATAAATAATTATTAAAATTATCGTAACAATGAAAATGATAAAAATTGTTATGGTTTTATTTTCTTTTATTTAATGTTGCAGTTGTCCAGAATCACTTATAACAATAGTTTTACTGGTTTTACCCGATTGACTACCCATAGCTTCAATTTTCTTAACTATATCCATGCCTTCTACGACTTTGCCAAATACTACATGTCGGTTATCTAACCAAGTGGTTTTGACAGTTGTAATAAAAAATTGTGAGCCATTGGTATTGGGTCCTGCATTGGCCATAGACAAAGATCCCGGTTCAGTATGTTTTAAAATGAAATTTTCATCATCAAATTTATTGCCATAAATCGATTTTCCGCCAGTACCATTATGAGCAGTAAAATCGCCACCTTGACACATAAAATTGGGTATTACACGATGAAAGGTCGATCCTTTGTAGCCGTAACCCTTTTCTCCAGTACAAAGTGCTCTAAAATTTTCTGCTGTTTTTGGAACTACATCAGCGCGCAACTGAAAATAAATATTCACCAAAACAAAATAACAAAGAAAAAAACATAACAATGTATATACAATAGACGTTTCGATAACATGTTCCTTACATGTTATCGAAACGTCTATTGTGCGATCGAATAAATGTTAACATACATATATAAAATTCAATAACTTGGAAACGGTTGATGATAAAATTTTCATTGTTGTTTTTTTTAATCGATAATATATTACAGATCATAGAAAAATATAATTTTTATTCTTCCAACCACTATTTATGAACATGTAGACTTTTACTGGTAACCCTTTCATTTGAGATATTTTATTTGTTTCAGCAAAATTTTTGGAACAGTCTACCTATCTCCTATTAAAATCTTCTTTATTTTGGACACCTCTTTAATTCTATTTTCATTAAAGTCTAATATCTCTTCACTTTTCTTACCTTCTGATAATTTAGAGAATTGACCTCTCTTTGTAAAAATACTTTGTAATTGTTTTGGTACAACTCCAGAGCGCTCTTATGTAGGGATATTTTGCCAAGATCGGGCCAAAAATATGTAGACCTATTGCTATTTATAAAAAGGAAGTTTACAATGGATATGTAACATATATTATTGTTCCAAAAAAAAAAATATATATATACTTCTTATTATTTTTCAATTTCAGCAATCATTGTTTACATTTTGCATGTGTTTTCCTCTCTTCTATCGTTTGACGTTTCAGTCTCATTTCCAACAATAAAAAAATGGCTGTTATTATATTGTTGTAGTTGTTGTTAACAAGGTGTTTAACACCTTGTTAAAAAATTCCAACATTCTTTGTTGTAATTTTCGGTATTTGCAGTGCCCACTGTAACAAACAACTTTCTTTTTTTGTCGCAACTGAATAAGTCTTGCCAAACCAGGAATACTTTAGAAAATTTCGACAGCTTTTCAGTCCTAAACTTATCCTTGAGCATCATCCACATACAAATTTTGACTAGGAAACTGCAAAAAATATGTCAGCGCACACGTTTCGTCGTCCATTTTACAAAATGATAATTTTTATATGAAATTCGATTTTAATTTCCTTGCCCTATTCTTGGCTTCTAAATTTTTTTGCAGCATTCCAGTCTTGAACATTTTGGAATTTATGTATTTTCAACACCGCATTAACATTACTTTTCGCACCAAATAGCCTGCGTACCGAGCTAGCGGGGGTGCTATTCTATAAGATATGTTTGGAATCCTTTTCATTATGCTTTTAATTTTCTTGGCCATCAAAATATTATGTGGACCTTTTTTCTTCCTAAATTATGTCCTATCAATGATCGAATTCTCCTGATACTATTTAACAACATTGGGAATAGTTTGACAGCAGACAATTAATTCTTTGGGCAATTATTTGGAGGACCAATTTAGATTTTTTTGAAATTATTTAATAGTTTACAGCTCGTTCATACATCTTTTTTGTCCTCGTTTTAATCAAACTGACGACAAATCAAAATGTCAAATTTATTTTACTTGAAAATATTTATTTTTTAAAATTATTTTTCATGTTTAAAATATTTTAATATAATTGAATTCATGTCAGACTCCAGTAAAATTTTCCAAGAATTAAATTTTTAAAATTTGCTTCGGAAAAAAGTGTGTTAAGATTTTTTTCGATCGCACTCCTTATTAAACTATAGTATTTATATTTATAAGCATTTTTTATTAATCAAATTTTATTTCAGAAATTTTCATATAAACAATCGCCAAAATTATTTAACACATACATATGTACATATATTTTTGATTAAAATTCCTAAAATAAAATTATAATCAAATATTAAATAATAACTACATTGTAATAATACTTCAATAACTATAATGATTTGTTCCTATTATCCAATAACAATTTATCTATTTTAATTCACCACAATCTTCAATAACTATTTTTTTCATGGGTCGTCCCTCTGGACAACCATAGGATTCCATTTTCTTAACAACATCCATGCCTTGTATAACCTGACCAAAGACTACATGTTGTCCATCTAGCCATGGTGTTTTAACAGTACAAATAAAAAATTGTGAACCATTAGTGTTTGGACCAGCATTAGCCATTGACAGGATGCCGGGGCCCGTATGCTTAAGTTTGAAGTTTTCATCCTTAAATGTAGTGCCATAAATAGATTTGCCACCAGTACCATCATTCTTGGTAAAATCACCACCTTGACACATAAAATTCGGTATAACACGATGAAAAGTGCATCCTTTGAAGCCATAACCTTTTTTGCCAGTACATAGGACTCGGAAATTTTCGGCTGTTTTTGGAACCACATCTTTGCGTAACTGAAACAATATATGAAACCTCAAAACAATAAAAAAATCGTTCAAAAAATAGTTACGAATGGAAAACTATGTATGAATTTCTAATGGAAAATGCAATAATATTTGTATACCCGCCATCAAAAAAAGGGATGGTACAACCGAATTTCCGGAGGGTATTTGTAAATGATGAAATAATGAAACGATGAGAATCAATTTTAACATATTTCAATACAAGAAAAATAATTTATACTAAATATCATAATGATAACTTTAAAATAAAGTTTGCACTTTTATTGCCCGGGTAATTTGAAAAAAATTGTGACCTAAATATTTTTAAATATCTCGGGTAAAAATTTATTAGAGCAAATTATGCCGATTAATCGAATAATTCATGTAAAATATATTTTAAATAATTATTTTCTAAACTTGTTTTTGGGATATTTTAATTTTAGCTTTACTTAAAGTTTCAAAAATGTTTATAGAATGTTTAGAATCGAAAAGTGGCACCATATCCCAAGAAAAAACTTTTCGGTAAAGTGCTTCCTTGGTAATGAGACGTCATTATTATTTGCATTCTCTAGATTAAAAAAATAAGTTCTCAATTGTATAATAGCAGAGTAAGTCACAATCACATGGATCAGTTAGGTAGAGCACAGGATTAGAAACCAGAAGGACGTTGGTTCAACCCCATTCTGATGTTATTATTTGTTTTTTTAACAAAATATACAAGAATAAATTTTATGCTAAAAGAAGTTTTGTAACTTTAAAAATTAAGTGCGAGTAATACGTTAGTCATTGAAAATCAAGATTGGAAACCGATACCATTATAAATACCAATATCGAAATTATTATGATCGGCCCATTATTTCATTTACCCCCCATACAAATGTCCCCCCGGCATAGAATTTTAACACTCAAAAATACCTTAACAATTGAAATATTTTAATGAAATTTAACATAAATAAGTTTTATGTAACCATAAATCCATGTGCTAAATTTCATGAAAATCACTTTAACGTGATATTCGACACATATAACATTTATATAAGTATAAGTGGCAGTGCAAAATTTCATGAAGATCGGTCCATAATTGACCATAGCTCCCATATAAGACCCAATTTTGGGAATCACCAAAAAGTACATGTGAATCTTAGTATCGACGTAATATTCTGTAATAATATATTTTTTTTCCACATATTTCAAGTATAAGTCCATAATTGGCTCCTTCCCGAATTTTGGTGCTCATAGGCAATGGTGTAGGGCAACGGTTCTCAAATGGGGGTCCGCGAACCATAAGAGGTCCGTAAGGACATTTCTGGGGGTCGCGAAGATATTTTGAAAAATATTCTTGAACACACGATTTTTAAATAAAAATATAAATTGCAATTAACTCCTGAATCTTTTTAAAAATGGAAAGACATTTCTTGTTTTGTTATTTTCGATTTTTCAAACCAAAAAAACTACAAGAACCAAATGTTGGAAAAACTGATTCAAATAAATCGTTGTGATCTTTATGGAGTCGACAGTGATATGTTTGTTCACATTTTAAACTATAAAATCATAATTTCGTCGAAGTTCCATAGGCTTTGATTGAAAACCATTAACAACATATTATTGATTCATAATCTACATTCCGTTTAAAGATTCGTACTTTATTTAGACTTTTAGAAAATAGACTAAAGTTAAAACGGGTGGGTGAAATTCAGGAAGATGTGTACCTTGCCGGTATGGGTTATTGGTATTGTTTTCTATTTTAAAATCATCTCTGTAGATAAACCTTTCAGAAAAGTATAAATTTTGTGTATGTTTTTAGAGAAAATTTAAATTTAGATCAAAAGATTGTAGGTATTTTTCGACCAAAATATCAGAAAAAAATGATTATTTTTGCAATTTAAGATACTCAGTTCAAATTTTCTTTATTCGATAGATAATTGAAAATTGAGCTACTTAAAATTTCAAAAACAAATAACTCGAAAACAAGAATATATAAAAATATTTAANNAAAATATTTAAAATCGTACGTGAAATAAAAAATTGGCAAGTGATTAAAAATTTAACATGCCAAATGTTTTCTACTTTAAGCATCTTAGCTGCTCTGTTGGATCCACATACCATTGTAAACACTTCTGCGAAGCTTCAATGCCCTTTAAGAATTCTAATTATAGATTATATCCTGTGAAATAACATTGTTAACATTTAACTTCGAAAAGAAGTTTATAGCTATAAAAATATAATTTAATTTTGAACTAAAACTTTCAAACGTATGTATTTCGCTAGAAATATAGCTAAAGGTATACGCTTATTGGTTCCGTAAACTATTTTCATCGTCATAAATATTTAGGTTGAATTATTTTGGTTCCATTAAAACAAAGAATCAAATTTTTTGTGGACGTAGAGAATGATATTAAATATGCTATATCCGAAAAACTGTCGTAAATTAAAGATCTCATGGAATAAAAATAATATCGTAAATTATAATATTATTTTTTCTTTACATAACATTTTATCTGATTTTAATAGTTGTAGTGGGTCGCAATTTCACCGCAATGTCAAATAGAGGTCGCGAAGCAAGATATTGTGAGGACCCCTGGTGTAGGGTATCATATAAACGGTCTTGACCGACTATACCTTATCTCGTTTTTATTTAATTTTTTGGTTCATATAAGACTTTTTTGATTCATGTCTGATATTTGAAAAAACTGTTTCAAAATATATAAGAATTCAATGGATTTGAAAAATCAGTATAACAACCCTACTAAATGGAAGATTTCCCAGCAAAAAAAGCTTTGAAAAAAGAACTATTTCTCTATTTCAAAAGTGGAACCAAGTGAATATTTTCAACTTCTTTATAAGTTCCTAAAAATTACTTCCAAAAAAGTGAAAATAAATTAAAATTTAGATAGAAAAAACGTTAATAATTTCAAAGAAAATTAAAATTTTAACAATTTTAAAGCATTTTTACTCTCATTTAATAATGAAACGGAATTTTTATTAAAAAAATATGTATAAACATAGTTTGAAGAGAAGTATTTCGAAAGCAATAAACAAGATCTACCACTAACACAATGTTAAACTCATAACTTTTTAAGCTCTTTTTCGGTTCCGTTTTTGATGGGTTTATTTCTTATTTGGTTCTCAGTTATTCAAATCATGATTGCATACATAATTAACGTATTCAATCCGGGATCCCGGTAAAACGAAAATGTATTCCCGCTATTCTTCGAAAATTAGAAAAATATTCTCATGAGCGACTTCGGAGTTTTAATTACATTTCAATTTTTTACATTTATTTAACCATAATTATGACACCTCACTTTAATCCTGCTATTTTAAAAACATGCAGGGAGTAAATGAGATAATGGAGAGTTAGGGACCTAATTAGAACCTTACTCTACTGTAAAAAATGATATGATATATTCAGGCGCGGATCCATGGGGAGGAAAAAAATGAAATTTCTCACCCCAAAATTAAAATGCTTAATGGAGCCAATAATAATTCTTGCGCGTACATTTGGGTGAAATAGTTATATATATTACATTTACAAAAAAATTTGTCTATTAAACAGAGAAAACAAGATAGTTCTAACCATAGAGTAACATATAGACGAAATTCTCGATTGACAAATAAACAAAATTTTTGTTTTGTATACAAAAATATATTTAATTATATGTATTTTGTTATTGCATGAGTTAGGTTTTTGACAATAGTTTCGTCTCTTCCCAGCAAAAAAAGAACTGAAAAAGCTATGATTTTAACATTGCGTTGTCATTGGAA
>MINK01021672.1:279-12947 GCA_001735545.1 Phormia regina
AGCATGTATTTATTCTTATGGAAATTTACATACAAAAAGTTAGTAAATCTTTATCAAACATACATTGTCATACGTTTTTTTTTTAGCGAAAATTCAGTGATTTATAAACTAAGTTTGCTTTTTATTTTTAGCGCTCTTCTAAAAAATATTTTTTATTATTTTATATATAAAACATATATATTCGATAACTGAAAGTTTTCAAAAACGGATTTCAACAGACAGACTAACATCGGAATAACGTCTTGCTTATAGATACAGATCCAGAAAATGTATACCTTTTGTGGTTTTAAATAAATATTGTAGAAATTACTTACATTATTAAAATTATTCGGGATCCTATGGGATCATATTGGATTTGTGAGGGTTAAAGTGATTTTCAGAAGAAAGGAGTTATGATAAATTGTAGGCCAATCTTTAAAATTCTTCTTTTACTTTGTGCACAAGGTTTATATAGACAGCCAGACAGACGGGCGGACATCGTTAGATCGATTTAATAAGTTATTGTGAGTACTTTAAGGTGGGGATTAGATAATTCTTCTGCTATATTATTTTTAAAATAGTGAATAAAAAGTGAAAAAGTATTTTTAGATAATATTACAAATAGATCACAATAAAAATTTTCGTAACGGTTATCGATATTTGAATTATTTTTATATATGTTATAAAGCCTTAGATAAGAAATCAAAAATTTTAAATATCGGATAAATATATAGAATTTTAATATATTTTTTAGGTCAAAATTTTTATTAATCACCAATTAACAAATATGTATGAAAATAATTCATTCAATTAAAAACTTGCTCAAGTTTGCACCTCTCACCGAAATGATTATATCAATTACTAAAAACTATAAAAAATACAAAACAGAAAAAAATTCCCAACTAATTTAATTAATTAAATCAATCAAGTAGATAATTGAATGAATTAAAAATGTGAATAGGAAAAAAATCATAACAAAATCATTTTGCATTTGGCCCCATTGTGCAATGTTCTTTTTTCTTGTTTAAATTCTGAGTTCAAAAAAGGAACTTGTTTATATTCAGTCGAACATGGGTTAAATGTATTTTTATAAAATTATTTAATTTTAGCCAAATGACATAAAACAAAGTATGTGTCTTAAGTCTTTCGTTTTATGAATTTCTATTCAACTCGATTTGCTTACAATTTTCATGTCTTAAAACAATTTTGTTTTTATAATTAAAATGTATTAAAATGCTACTTCTAAACAATATCTATATGCTATGTTTAATTTTATGGAGCATTTTTTTTATTAATATAATTTTTTTCGTATAAAATTCAAAGAAAAAAAAAAAAAACAAATAACACAATCAAAAAAGGAACGAACAATTTTGCACATTAGTGCAAAAACTAATGTTAATGTTTTTTAACGCTTTAATTGTCTATTCAGCATTCAGTAGTTGTTCTTGTTGTTTTTATTTTAAATTTCTTGCTTTTTTATAAATACCAACATACATGTATGTGTGTCTATGTATATTTTTGCTATTTGGAGTGGCAATATGAAATGTATTTATATGTACGTATATGATTTATTAGCAATTATAATATTTAAGAAAATAACTAACTGAAAAAATACATTTATCATGGCATTATTTATGAGACTACAATGTTTTGGAATAAAGAGAGACAGAGAGAGAGGGAGAGGAATAATAAGAAGAAGTAGGAAAAAAAAGTTAAATGAAAAATAAATATGAATAAATTAGTATTGACACGCATACAAACACAAAGCACGCAAAATAAATGTAGTAAAATAATATTAAGAATTAAATATGAAAAAAAAAAACTGAAAAGAATTAAAACTGTAAGTGCTAGAATATTTGTGCCAGTCGGTTGGTAAGTTATGAATTTATATAACTAAATATAAGCTTTTTAAAGTTAAATTTTCATAAATTTATTTTTCACTTATAATCCCCATATAAAAGCTAAGTCAATAATATAAAGAAAAGGTGTTTTTTTAATCTTGATTTATTTATTTGATTATATGCAAATTAAGTCTTTTTTTTTTTTTTTGGAATATTACTTAGTTAAACATTATTATTTCTTTTATTTTAAATATAATAAAATTTAATTTTTAATAGACCATAAAATTGTCGGATATAACTTGTATATGTATAAAGTTGATATCTATAATTTTGTTATCTATTAAATAACTTTACTTGATAAACAGTTTTTTTCTTTTGGCTTTTTCTCACTATTTAAGTTGCTTATTTTTTTTTTTGCTGTCGTCTTCATCGTCAGTGTCATTTTTTCAATTGGGGTTTCTCACATATTAAATGTTAATATAAACTTTTTTCTTTTTACAAAAAATTAACATAAATTGACATCATTTATGATTAGACAAACATGCAAAAACAACCAAATTAACATAAATGTGTAATAGTTGTTGTGTTTTTTTTTATTACCATAATGAGTTCAATTTGAATCAGTTGGTGACTAAAGTTGTTTTTGTTTTTTCTTTTAGAAAAAGAAGCTTGTGAAATAAATTTATTTACTCTAAAATTGAATAACAGTTAATGGCTGTTATATATGCAGATCGATCATTTACTCATGTATACAAGCAGAACTAACAATTTGTCTATTTCCATTTCCATTTGGAAAACAAAGTTGTATGAATTATGGTTTTTTGGATTATTAAATAGATAATCAATCCTGAATTTTGGATGTGTTTTAAATTCTAGTAAATTTTTGCAAATATGTAATATTTATACACTAGTTTTCTATGCTATTTTGTTACAAGAATATTCGTTTGCATTTCCGGGCTTTAAGTTAAAGTGTATTTGTTATACGACAAAATGTACGGGTTCATAAATGAGTCTCTTCAATAATTTGTTAATAAAATCAACAGTTATGCATTGATTTGTATGGAATATGACTATTTGAAATGTAATGTAAGAATGACTTGAAGACAATTTTAATTAGAATTTGTTTTTATAAGGAGTGAGTACGAACAATTTTTGCCTTATAACTTTTTACAGAAATAATATTTATAATTGTTTTGTTCATCTAGTTACCTTTGAAAAATATGATTGTTATTATTTGTATAGACAACTATGTTAATTTGTTATGAGTATAGGAAAAAAAAAATATCTGCTTTCAAACTGTTTCCAAACTGTACCAGGAGAATTTGATTATTGTTGGGAAATTTGATTCGAATGAATGAACTTTAAAAGAACTTTAAACACATTTGGTAGACAAACAGCCCGGTTAGCTCAGTGCTCTGACTATTTGGTGTGAAAAGTTGTTGGCTATGTGAAAAATAACATCAAACAAAGACTAAACAATTGCGGACCATGCACATTTTTGGCTTCCGAGTTTATATCGACCTTAAATTAAATTATTCGTAAACAAGAGATATCAGCAGAAAACTATGAAATAAAGCTACAACGAGCACGAGTATATTGACCCTCAAACTTACAAAACCGTACAAAATTTCCTTATCGTATATGCTTTTGTTTAAGAATTATCAGTAAAAACTGAATTAGAGTCACAGGGTGTTTTAGTATTTTGCCTATAACTTTTTTGTTTACTAACCGATTTTTTTTGTTTCGCTATGATTTCCCATTCGACCTCTATCTTGTTTTAAACAGACGGACGGACATGGCCAGATCGACTCAGAATCGAACCAGAGTATGTATACTTTGTGGGGCCTTAAACGATTATTTCGATATGTTACACAGAAAGACAAGGTCAAAATACCCCCATGTTATTGATGGTGGGTATAATAATCCAGATATGTACTATGGCCATTGCTTTTAGGCAGTCACACTTGTATAACTCGAAAACGTTTGTCCAATTTAGATAAATTATATTCCAATAAATATCGATTCAAAATATCATTGAGTATCATAAAATAGTATCTGTGAGATAAAATTGAGGCTTATATGAATATTTTGACAAAAACCTCACTTAGACCTAGTTGAAGTATAAGAAATCACTTCCATTCCAGTCACATACTTCAGACAATATCTTGAAAGCCTAACTCCTCATCTATTGATATTCCAAGTTTCATCTAAATCGGTTCAATATTTTCAAAGATTCTGACTTATTACAATTTAATTTGCATTTGGCCTCATTGCGCATTATGCTGTAGTAATTTCTTGAGTATCTTTCAAGGTATCGTAACAAATCTTTTATGGAATATCTTTTGACAAAAGAATTTAATCTCAATAGAAGACTAAGAACCATTCGTATCTTTTCCTTAAAAATACTTACAATTCTCATTCAAGTATGGTCCCAATGACTATACTACTTTCTAAAAAATTTCTATTTAATCCAGTCATTGAAGGAAAACATGGTTTTGGGGAGAAAAAAGGACCACGTGATCTTTTAAAGGTCAAGAAAATTTAAAGTATATTAAAAAGAGTTCCAAGCACATCTGGTAGAAAAGTACCCCTGTTAGCTAAATACTCAGACTATTAGGTGAGAAAAGTAAATGCTGAGTTGAATATATAGAAATTCCAAAATGTTCAAGACTGGATTGCTGCAAAAATTTAAAGCCAAAAATAGAAAATGGAAATTAAAATCGAATTTCATGCAAAAATGCTCATGTTGTAAATTATACGACGGAATGTATGGACTGATCGATTTTTTGCAGTTTCCTGGTCAAAGTTTGTGTGCTGATGATACTTGAAGATACTTGATACTCGAAATTTCAAAAAAAATTCTTGGTATTTTAAGATTTATGCAGTTGCGGTAAGAAAAAAAGAGATTTGTTACAGTGATCTTTATAAATACCGAAAAATGCATCTCAGAATGCTTAAAAAAAATAGTTTTCCTTTCATAAGAGAGCACAATGGATCTACATTTTTACATATTTCTGGTCCGATTTGAAATCATGTTACTACCTAAGAATACTCCGGAGTGGTCCCAAAGCAATTAAATTGTTTTTGTACCAAGATAGCTCATTTCTCTAAATTAGCCGGAGCTAATACCAGTGAAGAGATATTGGACTTTTGTAAAAAGAAAATTGAAGAACCAAAAGGTACCCCAAAATATCGGAGATTTTAAATGGAGGTGCGAAGACTGTTCTCAAATGAAAGGGTTACCAAAAAAGATCTACAAGTTCATAAGAAGTGGTAAGAAATATAAAAATTTATAGTTTTTGAATTTTATATATGTTAAGATTGTTTTCGATCGCACTCCTTATTACTTCGACATTTTTTGTATTTCAAAAATGTTCGTCAAGCTCAACAAAAATTTTTTATTTACATTATTTTTATATGTATTTCATGAACTTGTACACTCTCTCCGTAGCATTTTATTATTTTCGAAATGTGCAAATCTTATACTCTTTCCATAAAACAGTTGTAGAAGTAAATTGTTCTTAACTCGCGGTTTTTCCGATATTATCACTATTAAAATTATTTTACTGAAAGTGTTTGGAAATGCTTATGAAAACAGGGGCCATAGAGGGGCCATTCTTAATTGATACATTATTAATTAAAATTGTTTAACTCAGTTTAAGTTTATTTTTATAAATTTTTAGGATGTTATTCCTATATAGAGATGTAATGTTAAAAAACCACATAACTAACTAGTTCTCGAATAATAAAAATAACAGTATAACAATGATTTGGAACCACAATAAGACTCTACTTCATGAGTTCTTGAAGTGATATATTTAGGAAAAAATTCTAAAATATTTTCATAAGTTGAAATATTGAATTTTTAGATACAAGTGATACTAGTGATCACTTGTATAGATGTTTCTTCCATACAATCTGTGGACATTAAACATTTTAATTTCTTTTTAATTTAATTTACTTTTTTTAAGTAATTTTCACCTTAATGATTCCTACGTTAATAAAAATCCTAAAGAATTGGCTATTGTTTATTTATAATGTGCATGTACCATAACTTTTACATTTCACTATCTATACAACAAACAAACCAACCACTTTATTTTTGTGTATATATAAAAAAACTCATTTACCATTAATTAAGAAAATAAATTATAAATTTTATTTATTTTAAATGACATTAACCGACGACAAGCATTATTATTAAATCATAAATTCATATTTTGTTCGTTCAATGGTGATGTTTTTTTTTTTTTTTTTAATTAAAATGCTACTTGTTGTTGTTGTTAATACATTAACACATAAACATTATAAATATTATCTACGAGAATATTTATATACTTACAGTACATATTTATATGTTTAAAAATATGCTACACGTATAAACCCTGTTCTTAATTACAATATTTTGTAATTTTTTAAACAAATGACATAATTACATTTGTAAATTATTTATTCTCACCTTTAATGTATCACATAGACTTGTACAGTGAAATTTAATAGATATGAACTTTAAATTAATAAGTTTAAGGAAATTAATACAAAATTACAAATTGTTCTTTAGTAAATATTAACATGGGATATATTGAAAAAAAAAATTATGTTTTCATTTAATTATCAAATATTTGACCAAATTTGCATGACCACTGGTTTTAGAAGAAAAAAATTGTTTGGAGTTGTTTGATCTTGCAAATATTTAGTATGGGAAAACAGCGACAAACAAAATTAGGTCAAAATATATATTTTTTTTTCATTAAAATGGAGAAGTTTGAAAATGTTTTCTATAGTGGTAACCTAATTTTGGTCAAATATTTGATTAGTCTGAACATAGCTTAACAATAATGAGTTTAACAAACTTTTAATAAATGATTTAATTAATTACTTACAGAACTATATTTATGTATCTTTGATGGTGGCTATAAAATGCATGTGAATACAATTAATAATTTTATTTATTTAATATTTTATATGGAAATAAATAGTAAACAATTTTAAAGCTATTTCAAATCTATTAACAAGTTTGCAAATTATTATTGCTGTTAAGTGTTAAAATGCCTTCAAGGCATTTATTAATAAATAAAAATAATTATATTGAGCTACTGAATGCCTTGTGCTAATAGAGATGATTATATTTATTATTTCTTAGTTGTAAGAGAAATATTTTGTAATTGTAATAAATTAGTTATGAATTCCGAATTAAGAAATATTCAATTAATTTAGAAGAATTATATCCAAAAATAATCAAATCATCAATTATTCAATGCGTTAAAATTGAGGTTAATGTAAATATTTTTCACTTAGACCAAGTGAGTTGAAATAAAATATTTATATGAAAATATAAGAAATCACACTGTGATTTAATTGTGTTCGCCTGGACTACCCTTTCGGTTATATACTTCAGCCAACAATATCTTGAAAGCCTAACTTCTCATCTATTTATGTTCCAAGTTTTATCTAAACGGTTCAGTGTTTTTAGAGATCCAGACTTATTATTTTGCATTTTGCCTCATTGTACATTATGCTGCAGTAATTTCTTGAGTCTCTTTCAAGGTATCGTAAAAAATCTCTTATGTAATATAATTTTCTTTTGACAAAAGAATTTAATTTTAACAGAAGACTTAATACTTTCCAATAATATATGATAACAGGAATTTCTAAGTACCATCTAAGTGCGGTTAAAAATGAAAATAAATTCGTTAAAATCTTAAATAGTGTTGGGTTTTAAGGGTCTGTTTCGAAATTAATAATTTAAATAATTTCACATTAATTTGCATTAGTGACGGGCGCTCATTGGGTTAAAATGGGGATTAGGTCAGATAACAATATTTTAATGATCACGTCTTATTTTGTTATTGTAAAAAATGAAGTTTTTGCATTTTAAAATATATTTTTTTGTTGAATGATAATGTCGGTCCGTCTGTCTATATACTATAGTTAAATGCGACGAAAGTTATACATAATTCAGGAAAAGGGGAGAACGATATCACCTTTAAGAATCACGTTTAATTTTTGTAGTTATTAGCAAGTAAAAAATGCATGGTTTGAATTGTAAAATGGCAAAGTCTGTCGGTCTGTTTATAAATTTGGTTAGAAAATGGCACTTAATTCAGGGAAATATGATATCAATACTTTAATATTTAGATTTAGTTTTTATATAGTCAAAAAGTAGAAACAAAATAAAATATTTTTAAGACTTTTTTAATTCTCATGTTTCGCTTTTTAGTAATTTTTTCAAACTTTCCAATTCAAAACCGTTTATTTTTTAACCCAATAAAGATATTGTTTAGGTTTCAACGAAACCCAAATGGATAAGACACCACGAATGTTGATTAAGTGTGTAGCAGTACAGGAAATATGTATTCCATTCTGCAGCTGTCTAATTATAGTCCACAAACTCTGCTTTGGTATGTAAAATACTTGACCAATATTTTTCAATATCTCGAAGAATTTATAAGAGAAATATTGCATGCATGTGAAATTTCATTTAAAGTTGCATTCTATGAAAATTTAAACTTTCTATATTTTAAGAAATTTAGAAAATAACAAAAATATTCACGGAAAAAAATATTTATCTTATTTTTTTAACAAAGTTATTAATTGATTTTGTAATGAAATTTAATTATATTATTTATTATTATTAACTCTTAAAAAAATTAAAGAAGAATTAAAGATTTGTCTATAAAAATATAGAAATAAAATAAATTCAAATCAAATTTAAAAAAATTTCAACTCATTTTGTATATTTAAGAAAAAGCAGTAATAAAGAAACCAATCATTGCAGTTATTAATATTATCATTTTGATGATTGGAGCAAAATCAATTAATAATTAATTAATATAAGCAATTTCGTAATTGAAGTCGATTTTTACTTTATTCTGTGTTTGTCTTAACATAAAATTTATAAATATTTAATGAAAAGTACATTTAAATACCGGAAGTTAATAGTTCCATTTCTGCTTAAACTAAATACAGTTTTTTACTCTTTTTCAAAAATGTAAACAAATTTTCAACTTTGACTCGCTTGAATATTTTAATTGATGTTAGTACATAATTTGTTTTTTAATTGGGTACCCAAGTTTATTACAAGAATTTAAATTTAAAAAATTGGTTTTGATATATTTAATTCCAACGAGTTATTGGTTTAATTTTTAGAAGCTGGAATGTATGCACTTTATTTTTCGTGCACAGATCTGTAGAGACTAAATTACAGTTTAAAGTTTTTTTTTCATAAAATTTGAATTACTTAAGGAGTGTATTTTTATATAATTTTATCCGATTAACTTTGAAAAATATGTCAATTAATCATCTTATAAACAATCATATTGATTTGTTTAGAATTTATTCGAAACGTTTCCAAATTATTGAATTTTAAATATTCCTTATATTTAATTAAAAATAATATTGATCGACAAAAAAATCGTTTCGCAATAACAAATAGTTAAAATTGATGCAACACGAATCTACTTTTAGTTTTTTTTTTCCATCAGTCTGAATTTTTTAATGGGTGTGGCTAATAATTACACCCATAGGAAAGCTATTACTCTAGTTTATTTTCTCATAACTCAAAAACGGTGTGTATGATTAACAAAAGTGATGCATGTGTCTGCAGCAGGTCAAACTATAAGACTCGATAATTGATAATAAATAAAAGTTGCACACAAAAATTGTCTTCTAGGTGTGTCCAAATATTTTTTTTGAGAATTTCAGCGCTATTAATCAAAATTTTCACGACTTTTTTATTTTTATTTTTTTAGCTATTTATTACCGAATAACTAAGGAAATATTTACTGAACCAAAAATATTGTGAATTCAATGCTAAGATGATTAAAATCGCTAACTATTGGATTTTGATTTGAACAGACCGTTCTAGAATAATACAAGTGTGACTGCTTAAAGTTAGTAGAAAAAATGTTAAGATTTTTGCTTCAATTTTGAAATGATTTTGTTTTTTTTTTCACTTAAAAAAATTGTATGAAATTTTCTTCGGAAAATTATTTCTAAACTATTGAGCAGAAAAAAATTTGATTGAAGAACAACATAAAGCCAATTTTATTCCACATCTTTTCGTATCATTTATATAAATCATGCACACCGTTCTCAAGTTATAGTAAAATATACTGGAGTAATCGACTTTTTTAGGACGCAATTAGATACGCCCATAAAAAAATCTGGACCTGTTGATAAAGAACTGAAAGCAGATTAGATACTTTTCTTTTTTTGAAGGTGGATGAAAAAAAATTTTGTTGACCAGTGCACAGTAGGCACAAACGAAAATTTTTGGAAATAAATCTATAACCTATTGGTTTTGCGTGAAATTTGGTATAGGCATAACATAAGGGCCCATGATGTAAAGTTTTTAAAGGGAACCGAATAGATTACTCGCGGGCGATGGTAAAGTATATCTCTGATATAAACATCTTTTAATCGCTTACTAAATTTGTGTTTCTCATATAATTTTACATGTTCTTGTTGTAGTTATTTTTATATATATTCTAGTATTTCCGACCAATTTTATTGGTTTTTTCATTAGCTAATTAAAGAACTAAATTATCTATTGAATGGAAATAAATTGAAGTCGATACCTTTAGTAAGTCCAAAAATAAAAGATTTTGAAACTGAAAATTATTTTGGCCGAAAAACTGTCTACATTCTTTCTTCTCTAAAATAACATTTTCCTTAACAACCTATACTAATTTTATATTTTTCTGAAAGGTATCTTCACAGAAATAACTTTAAAATAAAAAGTAAGTCCAATAACTCATGTGGTCAAAGTACAGACCCTCCTGAATGAAAGTTTTAAGTTTAGTCTATATTTTCTAAAATCTCAAAGTACGAATCGACAAACGGAATGCAGTTTAAGAATCTTTAATATCGAGCACTGATCGCCAAAATATCATAATTTATAATAATATATCTATAATTTAGAATAATTTACATCATCTGTCAAAATTTCATCGTCATATCAAGTTTCATTTCAGATTTATATCGTGAAATTTTATATGACAAAAATATTACCGAATTTTTTCGTTTTTTTAAGTTTTGTTTTTTTTTTTCTTGAGAATTATGGGATAACTCTTACAAAAATCAAAGTATTTTTACTTACTTATTTTATATGAAATCTACATTCACCGGAAAATTTGTTAAAATTTGTTATATAGAAAAAAATTAAATCAATATCTTTTACAGAACCGATATTACGCCCCTTTGTAATCCTTGAGATGTACGTTATCAAAGAAATTTCTGTGAGATTTTCGATTGTATTCTTCAACAAATTTTAAATTGGATTTTGGCTGTTTCATTAAAAGTCCTGAGACATTAAGTTCATAAGGATTTTTTTGAAAAATATAATAAATAATTTGTGAGGATTTCAATAAATATTTTATAAAAAGTATTAAACTAATTCCACAAGCGAACATTTTCGTATTCTATACTTGGGTGTTGCTTAGTGATAAATATACTTCGAGGTTTTCTTGAAAATAAAATAAAGGTTTTTTTATTTATTATTTAAAAAACTAGCGATAAAAGCTAAACAAAATTTTGTCAAAACCAATATAAATATAAGAGGAAATAAATTATTGATATACAATATTTTTATAAACTTACCCAGTAACGCAGCTTTTATATAAAATTCCTTGATTTCATATCAATTAGTTCATATTGTTTTTCGTTTTATCTATTTTTTTATGATTTTTTTTTTTTATATATTATTCGCTAGTATATTAATTGCTACAGCAAAAATGTGACAAAATTTCTATTAATCACAAAATAATTAAAATTATTTTTTTATTTATTTATTTTTTATTTTTAACTTAACGTTTAGTAACACTTTAAAATATATTTTTTTTTTCTTTTTATAAATTATTGCTAAGTAAGAACAAAAAACAAAGCCACTGTTTGAATATAAATTAATAAAATTGATATAAAAATTAAATAAATCTGCATAACAATTAAAATGATGTTTTACACATATACATTTATTGTATCTAGTAGCTGGGGATAATTAATCAAATTGAATCAACAAATGTTGAGATAAAATCATAGATACTTTTGATTTAAAGCTTAAACACATACACTAACAGATTATGAATACATTCATATAAATATATATCTAAACTTTACACTTTGGAGTAAAAATGAAATTTGATTTGGTTTTTTATTATTACTATTGTTGTTGTTTTTGTTGTTATATAAATAATCAATTTCTTTTCTTTTTGTTTTAAACATGAAGATTTGTTGAAATATGAATATTTTTGTTTTGTTTTTGTGATGATTAATGATGTTGGTGTAATAATATTAGTTTTTTTTGTTTTTTGTTATTAAGCGTTTTTTGTTAATCTTTTTTAGATAAGGGGCGTATTTTTTAAGTTGTTTAATGATTTTATTGATATATTTTTCTTTAAATTGATTGTATATAATTAAAAATATTTCTTTTTATTATATAAATTTAAAAATAGTTGTCATAAATTTTATTATAATTATTTTATTAATTATTAATTTTTAATTATTTTTAACAAATCTTATTATGTTTGTAATATTTTAAACACTTTTCCATAACGTCGGCTATTTTTAATTATTTTAATATATATTTTTTTAAAATAATTGCTTCCTTATTTTTTTCTTGCCGACAATTGTATTTAAAATTACGCGCGTTTTCCGCGTTAATTATAATAACGACAAATATACACTAGTAGCGCGTTGGCGAATTTCATTTTACACAAGTCTTTTTAGGAGAAAAAATTAACAACAACAAAAAAAGAAATCTGCATAATGGTACAACAAAAACCGCAAACACGTTATAAAAGACACACTCCACAAAAAAAAAAAAAAAAAAAAAAAAAAAAAAAAAAAAAA